>VXBB01000350.1:160609-188610 GCA_013399915.1 Illadopsis cleaveri | reverse complement strand
ATCATCCCCTCCCCCGGCCCGGGAGTCCCCAGGCCAGGCAGGCCTCCCATGGAAGCCCCGGCCTGGGCAGGCCTGGCTGTCCCGGCCCCCCCTCCAAAGGAGAGAGAGCCTGGACTGCCTTACCTCCTGTGAAGCCGGAAGAAAGAGAGTGACCCCAGCTTTCCTTCCAACTTTTAAGGCTGTGTGTTTCCCAGAGGTGGATCCCTACAGGCAATTGGCTATTTTGGTTGTCAGTTTAAAGGAATTCACCTATTGCACTTCACCATCTGTGCTAAACCAGCACAAAGGGCTGGGAGAAAACTTCCCCTGCTGTCATTTCCTCACAGAAAGTACCATTCCTACAGTAACCCCAAAACCATACACTTAGTGTGTGATAGCCATGTATCCATGTGCCTGCCTTCTGGAGGAAGTTAAAAATCCATTAATTCCTTATCCTTACGATTCAGGACTGCTCATGTAATGACACATAGAACTCCTATTTCTTCAGAGGGCATTATAGCAAAGTTTATTGAAAGACAGATTCTTTTTATACAGTGTTTCGGTATGATGAATAGGATTGGTCCTTTAGGACACCACCTTTTTGTAAACATCCCTACCAGTAAACAAGTTGGAAAAACACCACTTTCAGGAGGACGGTATCTACAAGATTGTTTTGGATTCTTCCTTATGATTTCCCAGGCCAGACTGAGAGAGTTCTGTACTTGGCTTTCTCACAGGCTTCAAGGCACTGCCTGGAGCTTAAGAATCCATGTACTAACCACTGTCAGTTCCTACAATTTCTCACCTTATCAACCCATAAAGCAAACTGGATGACAGCCACAGTAGCTTTAGTTATAGGGCCCATGTTTAGATAAGGGCCTGCAAATGGGAGGAACACAGCCACAACCACGTGCCATCCGAACCAGGGTAAGCTAAACCACATGATGCTGCCTAAAGAGATTTCTATATCCAGCACACACACAGAAGGAAGAGCAGATATGAGAAAAAAAGAGATGGTTCCTGGGAACCCAGCCCAGAGAGACTCCCAGTGCCTGACGACACCCCAGTGCTGGTGTGGGGTCACGGCCACACCTTCCTGGGCATGGCAGGTCTCATCTCCATCCCCTCAGCTGTGCCAGGACTCACCCAGCAGCACCTCACACACCAGTGAGAGACAGCCCCAAATCCCCCCTGAGATCCCCAGCCTGTGTCACCGTGGCTGTTGAGGTGGGGGAGCAGCCAGTGCAGCCCAGAGGGTCCCACAGGGACACGGGGATGGGGAAGGCCTGGAGGGGATGCCCTGTGAGGAGAGCACTTGGTCTGTTCAGCTGGAGGAGACTGAGGGGACACTCATCACAGTCTGCAGCTGCCATGTGAGGAAGAGGAGGGGAAGACACTGATATCTGCTCTGTGACAGGGACAGGACCCAGGGAATGGCTGGAGCTGGGCTAGGGCAGGGTCAGGTTGGATATCAGGGAATGGGCACAGCCCCGAGGCTGCCAGAGCTGCAGGAGCCTTTGGACAGCTCTGCCAGGGATGCCCAGGTTGAGGTTGTTGAGGTGTCTGTGCAGGGTCACTCCATGATCCTTGTGTGTCCCTCCCAGCTTAGGACATTCTGGAATTCTGTGATTCCATGTGTTTGCTTTGAGCCATCTGTTGGATTCTCTCCATGTCACAGCCCTGGATCTCCATTGGCACTGTCCTGGCGTGGAGGGGCTCTCAGGTGATGTGCCTGTCCCTGGAGGCTGTGGGGTCCCTGATGGACATACTCCACTGGGGTGCTCAGGAGAGACATCTGGGTTTATTCCTGACACCTTTAAAATCAAATAAAGGCATTAAAGGCACTGCTTTGCCTCTAATCCTCAAGCCGGGTTCCTGCGAGTGCACATGCAGATGTGAGCCTGGAAACCAGGTCAGGGAATAGAAAATGACACTTTTTAAAGAAAAGAAAGTGTGTAAATCTCATAAAGTTTCCTTCCCCTACCCCTGCCTGTAAATCCTGCCAGTGCTGGGAAGCAGCAGGGCTCCCTTCCAGTGTCTAAGCTTCTCAAAATGATGAAAATCCCTCAGTGGCAAATCCTAAAATTATTGGGGCGGGGGAGTGCGAGCGGCTGTGCAGATCCACTGTCATGTGCAGGGTCAGGAGGCACAATGGGTTTGTTCTGCCTGGCAGGGGGGTATTGGAGAGCTGGATGTACCTGGAACACCCCTCAGAGGAGGACAAGCCCACCATTACACCTGGGCTAAAAATACAGAGCTGCCCCCTGCCATCCCAGCACTGAAGGTATTTCCTCCTGGGCACAGACACAAAGAGAAGGCTGACCTGGGCAGTGCCTTTGGGGATGTGGTTTGCTGTCCCTTGGAACATTGATGCCTGGCTTTGTGTCGTATTTCTTGTCTGGATGTCTTTACCCAGACAAGTTAATTCATTTTGGGGCTTTGTGAGAGCGTGACTGGTTGAGCAAAGGAGCCGTGGAAGATAGCAGGGCACAGATGAGCACTGGATCAGAGTCAGGCTGGTGTTGGCTGTTCCCAGCAGCAGATCCCATCTGAGCCCTGCCAGCTTTCACCCAGAGGAAGATTGTCCCCACAAAACCACCTGGGTCCTGTTCAAAACTCCCTCTGTCTGATCCCATTCATCCTGGATAAAATTCCAGCCCAGTTATATTTTCTCCAAATTGAGGCATTTTTCATACGCACTCATCCCACTGCAGAGCAGCGTCATTATCCATGTGTGCTTGGGCACAAAACCCTCAGATATATTTGAACGTCTGACATTTTTCCAAGAATAAACAGTAGGAGAGTTGGAAAATGTTTGCAAACTTTTCCTTCCCACTTCCTAACCTCCAGGGAGCAAGCAGAAGATATTAAGTCCTTTCAGATGTTAATGAAATTTTGTATTTTGAAAGAAAAAAAGTAACAAACAGAAACATTTCTCTCCCCAGCTGATGCTGTGACTTTGTCCCTTCATTCTGCCATCACGGTCACTTTGTTCCTTTCATCTTGTTGAGAAGTTCGTCCTTTTGTCACACTGGGTGGGTGAAGTGGCTGAACTGCTTTAAACAGAAGGTTGTAAAGTTTCTTCTGATCTTTCCAGGACCAAGTGAGTCCATAGTGCAGGTGCCCAAGAGGGGAGTGGTGTAGAGAGAAGCTCTGGGCTGGCTTTGGACACTGAGACAGGACCTGTCCTCTCTTCATGCCTCATTTGCCATCTCAGCCTCACATCCCTTATTCTGGCTCCCAAAATCACCATAATCAATGACCAACAATAAACTGGAGTGTGAAAACTTCTAATTCAGACTGTAAAGACATTTACATTACATTCATTACATTCATTACAGATGAACATTGCTGGACATGTTCATCTGCCTCCTCAGCGGTGAGCAGAAAGAAAATTGTATTTATCATCATTTTATCATCATTTCCATGTGTGTGTGGCTCTTGGGGACACAGTGGCCTTGGCAGTGCTGGGGAAGCATTTGGGCACAATGATCTTGGAGTGCTTTTCCAAGCCAAATAATTCCATAATTAGGTTGGATCCAGGCAGGGTGCTGGTGGCTGTTCCCATGGTTTCAGCACTTTGGGATCATGTTGCAGGAGTCAAAGCAAGCCCTTGAAGAGACAAATCAGGGCTGCCATGGGACGGGATTATGAAACATTATTTGGTTATTATTGCTGCTGCTTGTCTGGTTCCTGCAGCCAGAGTGGGAATGAGCAGCAGCCCAGCATGGTACCAGCAGGTTGGGTGTGCTACACCTGGAACCATCCATGGGAAGAGCCGTGGGCTCTGTGCCAAAATCCCAGCCATGATCCCGTCCTTTTCCAGCCCCTAAGGGGTGTCTGTGTGCAGGTGTCAGCCCTCTGGAGGACAGGGACCTCAGCCTGTGGTGCTGGAGAGAAAATCTGAGCACAGCTCCTGAGGGGTAACCCCAGATCCCCAGGAGGGGCAGAGGCAGAGGCTGAGTCAAGTCTGTGTCTCATGGATCTCAAGTCAGTCCTTTATTCATTTCATTCCACTGAGCATGGAATCCTGCCATGGAATCCCAGAGTGGTTGGGGATGGAAGGGACCTTAAAGCCCATCCCATTCCATCCCCTGCCATGAGCCAGGGACACCTTCCACTGTCCCAGGCTGCTCCAAGCACTGTCCAGCCTGGCCTTGGACACTGCCAGGGATCCAGGGGCAGCCACAGCTGCTTTGGGCACCCTGTGCCAGGGCCTCAGCACCCTTACAGGGACATCTAACACTTTACCTAAATCTCTTCTTTCAGTTTAAAACCATCCCCCTGTGCCCTTTCACTGTGCCTGTGTAAAAAGTTGCTCACTGGAAGGGGCTCTGAGCTCTCCCTGGATCCTTCTCTTCTCCAGGTGAACACCCCCAGCTCTCCCAGCCTGGCTCAGAGCAGAGGGGCTCCAGCCCTGGGAGCATCTTTGTGGCCTCCTCTGGACTCACTCCAGCAGCTCCATGTCCTTGTCCCCTGGGCCTGGACATGGTGGGGTCTCACAGGGGCAGAGGAGACTCAGCTACAGCCCTTGGGTGTAACTCAACACCTGAGGCTGTTTTGGCCTTGGAAGAGTTTTGTCCAGGATTCTGGCTGGGATGTTGGGAAGATCTGAGCCAGTTTTTGGAAGCAGAATCCTTTAATCCAGCAGTAAACAGTGCATGCCTACTGCAGATGGTGTCTAACCCATTAGAGAGAGATCCCCTCACTGCTTATTTACCTCTGTCAGAGCTTATGAAAGAAAAATAAATGCTCTGGGATTAGTCCCCTAATGAATAGACCCGTGTGTGCATGCATGTAGTGCAGCATCTTACAAGTCCATCTCAGTAGTTTTTAGGCCTGAGAATGAAAGTTATAATGAGGAAAATATTGATTTCCCATAAAAGGGCTTTAATCAAATGCCCTGACACCCCAAGGGGGACAGAGCTCTGCTACAACACCAAATTGCACTTCATACACCATCTATTTCTCAAACACTGTATAAATGAGCCTGCCCAGTGGATATATGAGAGTTCCCAGATGTCGTACATCACAGGAACAGGGAGAGCTGTGAGCAGAGCCAGTGCAGCCTGGCTCAGGGAATGCTCTGGCAAACCCTCTGGGGAGCTGTGGGCACAGCAGGCTTGTTCTTCCCCTGGGCAGGACCAGATGAGGTCTGATAGAGGGGTGCTTGCTCAGCACTTCAGAATCCTGATGGCCCTGTTTGTCCCTAAGTGAGGGTTTTTGTTTTTTCTTGGGGCTCTGAGGTCTCCCTGGAGCCTTCTCCCCTCCAGGTGAACACCCCCAGCTCTCCCAACCTGGCTCCAGCCCTCAGAGCATGTCTGTGGTCTCCTGCAGTCTCTCCAGCAACTCCACATCCTTCTGATGGTGAGGACCCCAGAACCTGGAATTAAAAAACCTCTCAGGGTCTGGGGTTTGCTCTGTGCCAGCACAGGGGCAGAAGGAAGTTCATTGCTGCTCAGATCAGCAAACTTGAAAGGAGCTTCAAGGTGTTGATCCCGAGGTTGACACTTCTCTTTAGGAAAATAACAGAGCAGTGGAGACCCAGATGAAGGCTTTGCCTTCAGGAGCCAGTTCAGGCATTTCTGGGAGCCAGTCAGTCTCAGCAACTTGCATGATAAGCTTGAGTTTTCATTGCTCCCATATTTCCTCCCCACCATCCTCTTCTGCCTCACCTCACCCTACAGTTGGGAAGTTCTTTATTTATGTTTTGGCTTAAATCAAATCCCCTTGGCTATGTAGCAGGGAGCCAGGAAATATTAGCACCAGGGAATCAGTATTCTGGAGGTGCATTGCATTGCTTCCTGAGTGCTTATTTATCCATCCTGGAGGAGGGGAGGCTGTGCAGTGTCTGTGCCTCGTTGTCCTGCCAGGAGCATCCTCCCAGCCCAATATCTCCCTCCAAACGGAGCTGGGTGCCAGGGTTCTTCTAGGAGTTATCTGAACCACTGTTGATTTGATTAGAGCAGTTTGTCCTTCCCTGCCACACATAATTCCTGTGATGATGGCTCATTTTTCTTGGCTGTAAGTGGAATTGCAGCAAACAGATCAGTTGTCTGGCTCTCCCCCGCTGATGGATCGTGCTGCTTCCTGCGCTCGCTGCCTTCACTCCTCTGCTCCACAAGAAATACTCTGTAAATCTCACCCAGAGCCTGGAAAGTTTGGGAAGTGCTCTGTCAAGTCACAGTGTCCTGGTTACTGGAGTCTCCTCTCTGAATCAGCAGCTTTTCTGTGCTCAGGCTGGGGAAGGCTGAGCCCTGCTGGCTCTGGGTGGGATCTGTGGGCACACCCTGGGCACATGGAGGGGCAGGGAGGCACAAAAGCCACCCCCGTGGTTCCAGGGCCACCAGCAACTCCTCTGAGGCTGCCAGAGGCTGCTTGGAAAGCAAGAGAATCACAGAACCGTTTAGTTTGGAAAAGCTCTCTGAGACCATTGAGTCCAACCATTCCCCCAGCCCTGCCAAGGCCACCACTGCCCCTTGTCCCCAAGTGCCACATCCACAGGGCATTTTAACACCTCCAGGGGTGGGGACTCCACCACTGCCCTGGGCAGCCTGTCCAGTGCTTGACTGCCCTTTCAGTGATGAAATTTTCCCTAATCTCAAACCGAAATTTTCCCTGGCCCAACCTGAGGCCGTTCCCTCTCCTCCTGTCCCTGTTCCCTGGGGGCAGAGCCCGACTCCCCCGGCTGTCCCCTCCTCTCAGGGTCCCACAAGGTCCCCCCGAGCCTCCTTTTCTCCAGGCTGAGCCCCTTTCCCAGCTCCATTCCATTCCCTGGGTACATTCCAGCCCCTCAGTGCCTTTGTCATGAGGGGCCCAAAACCATCCCAGGATTCAAGTAAAAAGAGGTGACCAGTGCCCTGGTCCTGCTGGCCACTCTGGCTGATAAATTGGTGACAACCCCAGAAATAAATCAGGAGCCAATTACAGAAAGCAGCAACGTCCACCTCCAAAATTAGGGGATGAAGGAGAATCATATCAGGAGCACTCCAGGGTGTGATTACAGTGATTATTGATTTTTCTGCAGGAGTGAACCATGGACCAGATTAGGAAATACAGCCCCTCTCTGCAAGGCACAGAGCAGGTGATCTGAGGGACAAACTGGCTCCAGAGACCTTATGGTCATGGTCAGGCTGTTGGGACCTGGAAACCCCAGTGGAGCATCCTTGTTTCCCACCTTCTCAGCTTAATGGGTGGGATTTTGGAATTTAATTGAGGCACCGGAAACTGCTGAATTCCATTAAGAGTCCTGATCTGCCTTAATTTAACTTTGCACAGGGGTTTTGAAGTCTAAGTACATTAACAGGTTTAATACTCCAGTTCATACCCTCTGGCGTGGCCCTGGTTTTGTTATGGTTTATGGCATTGCAGGGGAGGCTGAACTACATAAAAATGTGTGTCAGAATTTACACTCTCAGATTGTCAACCATTCACAAGTGTCACAAGGTTAATTACAGGGACCCAAACCCTCCTCACTTTCTCCCTCCCTTCAGATGTCATGTGCACTGAAGTGTCCAGACTTTGGGTGGATTTAATGAGCAGAAATAGTGTGTGACTCCAGAATAATGTGTGACTCCAGCTCTGCTCTGTTCTGTGAGAGATAAGATACATCAAAAATCATCCAAAATGGCTTTTTGCCTGGCCATTACACACCACCCCTCCTCCTCCTGGGACCCTTGGGACCCTGGGCAGAGGAGCCCCTGGCATAAGTGACCACCTGTGAGGGTGCTGAGGGCCTGGCACAGGGTGCCCAGAGAAGCTGTGGCTGCCCCTGGATCCCTGAAGTGTCCAAGGCCAGGTTGGACAGGGCTTGGAGCAGCCTGGGACAGTGGAAGGTGTCCCTGTTAAGGTCCATCCAACCCAAACCACTCTGGAATGCTGTGATCAGTGAAGTGTAAGCAGAGCAGATGCCTCCAGAGGCAGTTTGGGGGCCCTCCAAACTGGCCCAGCAGTGCTGCACACAGGGGCCTCACTGTGAGTCCTGTCCATGCTGGGGTCTCACAGGGTATCTGGATATGGTGCAGCTGTGCACAGTCATGGTGGGCACTTGGAGATGTTCTCTACAAACCCACAAAGATGGTGAAGGGTCTGGAATGGCCATAGGTGGAGTGGCTGAGGGCACTTGGTTTGTCCAGCCTGGAGCAGAGGAGTCTGAGGGGCTGCAGCTCCTCCTGAGGGGCAGCTCTGGTCTCTGGTCTCTGCTCCCTGTGGCAGGGACAGGACCCAGGGAATGGCTGGAGCTGTGCCAGGGAGGGTCAGGCTGGATTTCAGGGAAAGGTTCTTCCCCCAGAGGGTGCTGGCACTGCCCAGGCTCCCCAGGGAATGGGCACAGCCCCGAGGCTGCCAGAGCTCCAGGAGCCTTTGGACAGCTCTGCCAGGGATGCCCAGGGTGGGGTTGTTGGGGTGTCTGTGCATGGCCAGGGACTGGGCTGGGTGATCCTGTGGGTCCCTCCCAGCTCAGGAGATTCTGTGATTCTGTGAGAATGAGACTTTTCACTGCAGGCACACTCTGCCTGGATTCCTGGTGTTACTGAATTACCTGGGATACACAAGTCAGCAGGGACTGAGGATGGAGGAAACCACACTTGGAAGGGCCAGCTCAGAAAGGAACCTACCCTGGGAATTACTTCTGCATGAATTGCATTCATAGCCAAGGAGAAACGTGCAGAAACAGGCCTGGGGAGCTGTTATCCAAGTACCTGGGAGCTGTTAGCCAAAGCCAGGATCCTGCAGCACACCCATCCTGCTCTTCCCTTCTCTCTGCCTGGGGAGAACGGAGAGGGAAGAACATATTCTAGACCCATAAACCCCTCTTTGGAAAGCCTCCAAGAGCTCTTTCCACCCCTTCCTTCTTACAGGCTCAGTTAAATTTTGGGCTAATCAGGGCTGGATGCTAAACTGGCCCAAGATGCCAGTCAGTGTGTGAACAGCACAGCCCTCCCAGGGCAGGGATGGAGGTGAAAACAAGGAGGGAGCCCAGCAGGTGTTGCCAGTGCAGAACTAAAACACTGCCCCACGTGTGTGTGAAGATAAAATATCTGCACTTTATTCCTCCTGCAAGTGCTCCACAGGGACGTTTTGGGAGCAGTGCTCAGCCTACCCCAAAATACAGTTTTTAGTCAGTGAACTACTCATGTGGAAATGTGCTTCCCAACTCTGCTCCAGCAGTGCTTTAGTCATTGTGTTTATAAACCCATGTCCTCTGCCCTCCTACCACCCTTCACTCTCCCCACCTCACTTGTAAAGAAGAGATGCTTTTTGTCTGTTCTGCATAAAATATACATTGGTCCTTCCACATGGGGTGAGCCAACCATTTTACTGGTCAAATAACCTTCCCTCACAATGAAATCATCCCGCCTTCCTGTGGGAGAAAATCCTCACTCCATTCATTTTTAAACATTCCTTGTAAATTAAGACCTTGGTATTTTCTAAAGCCCCTCACTTCCCTGCCTCATCATTTATAAGCTTCTAATCCCTTTAATCTCTCTAGTCAGGAGGCGTGCAGGCAGCAGGGAGCTTTGTAAAGGTGTGGAAATCTCCCCAAATTCCTGTGTAATGCCCTCCTGCTCTGCCATGGCACCTTCCCTGACTGCGAGGGGGGCAGCACGGAAGGGCACTGCCCACAGGGTGGGATCATGATTTCATGAGATGAAAGCTGATTAAGAAGAAAGGGATCTCTTTCCAAACCCTTTCTCTCCCACCTTCTGGGAGTTGCAGCCCTCTCCACCACGTTGTGGATGGCCCATGCCTCTCTTCGGGTGTCTGGCACAGCACAGGGCCAGGATGCTGCTGCTGAATTCCTCTGGCTCAAGGAGTCACAAACTCCACATGAGGAGCTCAAGGCACAACTTGTGCAGAGCTTCAAGGTGGCCAGATTGGAGCTTGGCTGAAGTTTTTCCACCTGTACTTGTTTAATGCTTGTATTTGCCCATCTCCTCCTCATTGAGCTCCATTGCATTTCCCAGAGGCTGTAACTGATGATTTAAATAAAGTGAACAGTGCGATTTCCAGGGAAGTTTTGTTGCCCAGATGGACAGCTGATTCTGAAGAGCAGAAATGAAATGTGATGGTGGCATGAATTGTGTCATCCATGGCTTAGCCATGGGGCTTTGCAGAATTCTACTCAGTGGTTTGACAGCATTAGATTCATAAAATCATGGAATGGTTTGGGTTGGATTCATAAAATCATGGAATGGTTTGGGTTGGAAGACACCCTAAAGCTCATCTCAGTCCACCCTCTGCCATGGGCAGGAGCACCTTCCACTATCCCAGGCTGCTCCAAGCCCCAATGTCCAGCCTGGCCTTGGGCACTGCCAGGGATCCAGGGGCAGCCACAGCTGCTCTGGGCACCCTTTCAAAGAGAATGGAAAGTAGGTCCTGAGCATCCTTTAAACAGGGGAACTTGTAGTTTGACAGCCAGAGGCACATTCTCAGATATTTTTTATGAAGAGTTAGAACCACCACAAGCTTTAGCAAGGCAGCTGGACCCCTTGCTTCTGCCAGGATGTCCTGATGCTGGCAAAGGGAGAACTCCTGGATGTGAAACTGGAGGGAGACAGCAGCATGTGCATGAGCTGTCATGTGTGTAATAAATTGCTGAATAAATTTATTAAGTCAAATTATCCCTTAATCTGACCACCTGTATAAATCAGGCCCTGGGACTGCCCTGAATTCCATGTTAAAGGAACACATAAGAGGTAGCAGTTTTTTTAGGAAGATTATCTGCCTCTCTTCAAAAGCAGCAGAGGATCTGTCAGAGCAAGAAGCCTCTCAGGCTGATTACCCCCAGTGTTAAGTGTTTGTACCTGGTTTATAATCTGACTTTGGCTCATCCTCCAGCTCCTGGGTGTTGTCATGGCTCCGTTCTGGCACTTGCAGCCCTCAGCCAGGTCTCAGAGTAAGTGTTCAGATCTCAGAGTGAGAACACGTGCCCCAAGTCAAACATCTCAAAGAAGTCTCAGTTTATCAATACCTCTTTATAAACCCAGCTTGGGATCTTGCTGTAAAACTTGTCCCTCTTGACTGGACAAGATGGATATTGGATGTGTGGGGCGATGGGCATTAATGACCCTGCAGAAGGTTTCTGTAGCAGATATCACTGCCATCATTGGCATTTACAGGCTGCTTTTCAGGTGAGTCACAGCCTTGAGCAAACCTTCATGGCTTCATCTTGAACCCAAAAAGCAGCTCACAGGGACTGTGGCACAGGGAGGCTAAAGAGCAGAGTGAAAGAAAGATAATTTTTCTCAGCTTTCCAGTCTAAGGTGTTCTCATGGCTGCTCCAGAGGGGGAGGTTTCATCTCCTTGTATGAATGCTCTTCATGCAGAGCCCTCCCAGTTAGAAATGTCCTCTTGAACTGCAGCCAGTCACAGAGCCTGTGTGAGCCACAGAGACAAGGAATTAAATACCTCTGGAGGAGGTGACTGCAGGGATATTTCCTCCCCTCTGCTCAGGAGTGAGGGGTCCTCTGGGCAGGGAGACAAACAACTGTTAGGAGTTCTTCCCTCATTCCCTTCACTAGTTTGGTTTTTGACAAAAAAAGGGCATTTTTAAAATAAACTCTTTTCTCTTTATTCCTGCCATGGCTGAGGGACGTGGGTTAGGGGTGAGTTTGGCAGTGCTGGGATAACAGCTGGACTCTATGATCTTAGAGGATATTCCAACCCAAATAATCCTAAGAATCTGCAGTGTTTGGAATATATTTCCTATTTTCCATTGCAGAGGCATCGTGGAGAATAGCAAATTGTAGAAAGAAAAATATTTCAAAAATAAATTAAAAAAACCCCCCAATTTGTGGTTGACAAAATCAAAGTGAGTTTCACAATATCCCCTGGCTCCAGGAGAAAATGCTGGTCACCTGTGGGTTTCCAGTGCAGGCATTAAATGTGTGCCAGGTACTGCCATTACAGAGCCCACCTGCAAAGAACCAAGCAGCTGTCACTGGTTTAACAAAACAAAAGCCATGTGGATGGGGTGGGGTTAGGAAAACCCTTCCAAATGGAATTCTCTTCATTTTTCTGTCTCTGGTGTTGGCAGTGTGCAGCAGTGGGGTCCCAAGCAATAAGCAAGTGTGGCACAGAGGTGTTGGCATGGCTCAGACTCTTGTATAAAATAGAAATGCATAAAAACCTCCTGCCTTGCCCAGAACCAGAGCATGACCAAGAGTGTCAAAGGGTGCCATGGCTGTGGGTGCATCAGGGGGGTGGTTCCGTGCACATCAGCACCCTGGCAAAGGGGGAGATGAGGGAAAGGCTGAAATCCCTCTGCAGTGAACCACGAAATTCCATAAACCAGTTTAAATTCCACATTCAACTTCATCCGCTCCAGCTCATCACCCAGGCAGGGCTGTGCCCCTGGTGTTTGTGTGGAGGAGCAGGGGGCACAGTTCACAGCAGCTCATTTAGCACTGCAGATGAGCACTCACCAGAGGAAATGAGTTTGGGTTGGCTGCTCAGGGTTTATCCATGAGGGTCAATCACAGATTCCCTGGGGGGTTCATCATCCATCACACTGGAACAAGCCTTGGGCATCTGAGAGCTGAGACTGAGCCTTCAACACACGTGGAAGCGTGGGGTCTGTGTTCCTGGGGGATGGAAATAACAGAGGCAGACTCATCCAAGCAGGGCAGGGGGAACTCAAGGTTATGAAAATGAAATCATTCTTCTACTGCTGCTTTCCCAGTGACTGCTACTGTTAAAATGAATAATTGTGGAGCAGCCATGTCCAGACAGATCTGTTTCTGCTCACAGCTCTTTGTGACAGTCAGAGATGCCCTGCACAGCCAGGAAAGCAAACAGAGCTGCAAGTCACACTGCCTTGGGTGAGCCCCAAGGGGTCTGTGCATCAGTGGTGGAAGGCTCAGGCCCAGGCAGCCAGGTTTGCTGATAAAAGGTCAGTTTTGACCGGGTTAAATAGGAGAAAATGGGGTTAACCCTATTTTAGTAGGATAAATTCCTGCCTGCTTCTGTGTGAGGGTGAATGAAGGATGATCAGCTTTTGGGCATGGGGATGTCAGACACACATGGGGCAGTCAGGGGCTGTTCTTTGTCATCTCTGCCGCTATCACAGGCAGGGGTGGGTGTTGGCCACTGCCAGATGCAAGCCAGAGCTCCTGACACTGCTGTGGTCCATGGTGGCAGCCCCAGAGCTGCAGTGCCACATCCCTGCTCTGCTGTGGCTCCCCCAGGACACCTCAGAGGGCTCAGGGAGAGGAAATTCTGGAGAGAAGCTTGTCTCCAAGGTTTTAGTGGCAGGTTTTGTTGCCTGGAAAAGCAAGGTTTGCCATTGTGAGGCTCTCTCCACCAGGCCCAACAAATGAAAGCCCAGGAAGTGTCCATGGGCCATTACCCCTCTCCCAGAGGAGGCTGAGTGTGATGAGGGCCAAATTGCCATTTAATGTGATCTAATTGATTTTATAAGCTGTTGTGTTAACAAGAAGCTCTCCAGTGTCCCCTGGCATCACCCAGGCAGTTTGTGCCCTTCCCCAGTGGCACTGGGAGAGGTTGGGAGGCTCCAGCTTCCTGTGTAACCCCACACTGGGGCTGGACCCTGGGAGAGGGTTGGAGACAGGATCTGCAGAGACCTGGAGAGCTTCTACCTTCCTGCCAGGACTCGAGGGCCAGCAGTCCGTGGTGTTTGGGGCCTGATATGGGTGAGAGCAGGAGGAGAGCCTGCCTGCTGTGGGGAAGCTGCTCAGCATCCCATGGGAAGGGCAGAGTTGATTATCCTGTGTGGGTGAGGAGTTGCAGGATGCCCACAGAGTCTGCCCTGCCCTAGCATGGAATTTTGGCTTTACCAGGATGATCTATGGGGAGCCACCTCCATCCCAGAGCAGAGCCAGAAAGGTCCTGCCTCCCCAGTGCTGTGTACAACACCAGCTGCTCTCCCAGCAAGCACTGCTCATCATCTTCATCAGGAGCAGCTTCCCTGGGTGGGGGACACTCCCAGTGCCCTCAGCCCCTGCAGCCCTTCAGCCACATCTCCTGCTTGGGACATGCTCCATCCACCTCCCAAAGCTGGGCCCAGGGCTTGGCTCACATGGATAAAGCCACATGTGGCTGGTCCCTGAGCCTGGGGCTGTGGCAGGGACCTGCCAGCTCTGAGGAATGGTCCCAGCAGCTGTGAGGACATTTCTGGAGCTCTTTGTTTATGGATTCCGAGGGTCCCTGGTAATTGGAAGGCAGCAACTCCTCACACATAACAGATGAGGTGCTGGTGGACAGGGTTTGGCATTGCTTCACTCCCCTGCAGCAAGAAGGGCTCATAAGTCACAGCTGACAAATCTGTTGATGACTTTTAAACTTCATTTACAGAAAAGAATGACCATAATCAACAAACAATGGTGGGCTACTAATCTTGCTGTTTTATTAGAAGGGGGTCTGTGTCTTCAGCCCTTTCTGTGGGAGCTGGGTGCTGTCCCCAGGAAGGGCTGGCAGGGAGTGAAGGGGTGAAAGCAGCAGCAGCAGGGAGTCCCAGGGATCCCCCAGCCCTGACCCATCATCCTGGCATGCACAACTGGCACAGTGCTGATGGAGCAGCAGATGACTGCCTTGATCTCAGCTTTGGCCCAGGGCCCACGTGGGAGGGAAATCCCCAGAGCATCAGTCCCTGAGGGGAGCACAGCACCCTGTGCAAAACCAGGCTTGGCTTTAGTCCTTACATCCCTGTACAGCTGAAGAGGCAAAGGCCAGTAGATCAGGAGCAGGATTTGTTGTTTTTCAGGAGGAAAAGGAATGGCTACCACCATAGGCCTGGATGTAGTTGGCCCCTCAAGCAGCCCAGGTCCCTCTGTCCCACCTGAGATGCTTTTCCTGGAGAGAAGGTGCCTCCCCAATCTCTGTGGAGCCTCAGAGCTCCATATTTAGACACTTAGACAACCAAACCTCAGGAAATCCAACTAGAAATGAAGTGGGAGCCACATCCCAGCCACTCCACAGAGATTTGTGTCTTAATTGTTCATGTCATTCTGCATATTAGAAGTGTCTGAAATAATTGTGAAAGGCAGTCAGCTGGTAATTAACTCAGAGAGAAGAAAGGACCGTGGCAAAACCCTCAGCTGGTAAAGGTTTCCAATGAGGCTCCCTGAGGCTCCTCATCCCTTGTCCTGACACCCCTGCCACGAGCCCAATCTCTGGGTGCACCTGCATGACTTTGGTGGTACCCATGTGCCTTGGTTTGGAAAGACAGGTGTCTGCCAGGGAAAGCCAGAGCTTCCCTTGGAATGGAGAATGTAAACCCCTCTCCCTTTGAATTATCNGGTTTAACAGCTGGTAATAGAAGACAGACTTTCAATTAAATCTTGCATTGCAACCCAAGGCACCCTGACAGGGAGTCCTTCAGCAGGTGGGAGGACAATCAGGTGATTTTCTCTGTAGGAGAACATGAACAGACATTTTGAAGGATGAGACTGGTCTGGGTCCCTGGAGCCTCTTTGATATGGGTGGTGACTGTCCTGCTCTCCTCACCTCAGGATTTTGCCAAGTCTCCTGATAGTTGGGGCTGTGCTAAAATCCCCAGGGACAGGGAATCCCTGATTTCTGCTCAGTCACTCAGGGAGCTGCCATCACCCTCCTGGCCTGGCTGAGGTGTCCTGGGGCATGAGCAGGACCAGTCTGGCTGGGAAGAGCAGCCCTGGAGTGCTAAAGCAGCTGTGGCAGCACAGTGCAGGGCCTCTGCTTAGGAGACAAGGTTAATGCTTGGACTTGGATGATCTTGGAGGTCTTTTGCAACCATAATGATTTAAGGGACCAGTGGAGCTCAAAAAGGGGATTCCATCAGTGAAGCTCCACCTCCAGCAGCTCCTCTCTGGGAGCTGGGTGGCCCTGGAGCGGGTTAAATGAAGTTAAATTAATTGGCAGCACGAAATGGAGACCTTTCTGGAGCCCAGATTTTCCCTCTAGTTCAGCATTTCCCTGTGGTGAGAGTTCCACATGTCCTTCCCACAGGAACCTGCTTCATGGCCTGGGAAGGGAGGGGGATGTGGCCCAGCCCTGGAGCCTGGGAGAGCTCCTGGGCAGAGGAATTTGTGTGAGGAGCAAAGCCCTGGGCTCATGGATGGGGACAGGGGATGCTGAAAGCAGCAGCAGCAATGCCAGTTCATTACCAGCACAGAAACTTCCCAAAAACTTCCCTTGGTTTTCCCCAGAAATAAATAAATCATTTGCTGTTAAAACAACAATTGGGCTGGTGGGGGGATGTTCATTAAGGAACATCAGAACCCATGTGAATGGGAGAGGGAGGATGGAAACCTTGTGTTTTTCTGTTAGGCTGGGAATGATAAAGAATTAAAGAATAATTCTCAAGAAATTAGTCATGGCCAGCCATTAATGAGCATCTCGGTAACACACTAATGAGCTGGCTTCAGCTGCCTGTAAAAAAGGCCTTTAATTAGATTAGTGCACGTAGCATTGTCCACTGGTAGGTAATCAGCAGGTTTTGCACTGCTGGGATTACGGATGGCATTCTATTTAATTGCTGTTTCCTTTTCATTTTTTTCCTCTTTTTTTTTTCTTTTTTTTTTTTTTTTTCTTTTGAAGATTCTTTCCTCCAAAGAATTTTGTTTCTGTTCTCAAACAGAACCTAAATGTTGTCCATGGAATTCTGCATCTGAAAGGGCTGCCAGACTGGGCTTATCTGATTCAATTGACCTTTAAAATTTATTTTGCTGCTGTCAAAAAGAACGTTGCTCTGTTCACGAGAGATTTCTGAGATGATTGGAAGCAGAGACTCCTGAAAACTCCACTTGTTGCATATTCTGCAATCAAAGGATGCTCCTATTTAGGGAGGGAGGGCTTCTAGGAGAAAAGTGCCTTAATTTAAAATACATTTTCATGGAGAAAATGCTTTCAAAGACAAAACTTCAGCCTTGTCAAGCAGATGGAGATGGTGGCTGCCCCATCCCTGGGAATATTCAAGGCCAGGTTGGACTTGGAGCAGCCTGGGATACTGGAAGGTGTCACTGCCCATGGCAGGGGATGGAACAATTCCAATCTTTAAATGTCCCTTCCAACCCAAACTATTTCATGGTTCTTTGGGGTAAAGCACTGTCCCAAAGGGGAGGCAGATGAGCAGCTCTAGGGTGAGCCCACCCCTGTGCAGGAGTTGTGCAGCATTTGGGGCAGCCCCAGATGTGTGGAGACAAGGCAGAGTGAGGAGCAGGGGCTGCTTGGACAGCTCTCACTGTCCAGCTCTAGGTCATCCTTTATCACACTTATTAGGGAGGATTTAATGCTCTAATGAATAGATTTTTAAACTTCTACAGGCATAAATAAGACGTAGGACAGATGATAATGAGCCACAGCCATAAACTGAATGCTGACCTGATAGACTTTGTGACTGTTGTACCTTTAACAGCTGATTAAATGCTTATTTAAACAGCTATTGATTATTTATGGCTCCGTTATGGAGGATTTCAGAAATTTAAACCAGAGCCAGCTTTTCAAAGGATTGGCAGGATTTCTGCAGTTTGAAATGACTTGTTTTAATTAAAAATTAAAAGAGGCTCTTTGCATAGCAGGGAGAAGATTGGGGGGGAGCCAGTTCTGTCCCCAGTGTCTGGGCACAGCCCTGCCTCAGCCAGGAGTGAATCCCACATCTGTGGGGACATCACTGCAAACAAGAGGGGTTAAAGGAGCTGCTCCTGCCGTTGGCACAGAGGCAGCAGCACAGGTGACACCAGCCCAGGTGCCTGGTGACACTGTGCTGGAGCAGCTCCAGGCCAGGATGCTCCCAGTGCCAATTCCCGTGCGTCAGCCGTGGCAGGATCAGGATCAGGGGCTGCAGCCACCCCTCCTGCAGAGCCACATCTGCTCTGGGGCAGGCTGGATTATTGCTGACGTCCTGCAGGACGTGTCCTGGTGAGCCAGACCTAGCTCTTCGCTCTCCCGTTGTGTTGGCAGAGCGAGTTTGGGATGGTGCAGCCTCCACCTGAGCAGGGGAAGGGGAACAGGGTGGGGAGCAGCTCCCCCATCTCCCACCCCATAAACTGAGTGGGGCAGGCAGTGGGGTCAGGTTATAAACAGGGGTGGGAGCCCCAATTCCCTGGGGGTACCCAGGTGCCTGCAGAGGCAGGGATGTCTGGGAATGTCTGGGTGCTCTGCCATGACCAGGGGGTGCAGAGGCATCACAGCCTCTGTCCCTGGGGCTGTCCCCAGCCTGAGGGGTGACAGCTGACCCTGCAGGCAGGTGTGAACACAGCATTTCATTCTGCCAGGGAAAACAGGGCTGGGCTGGGCTGAACCTGAGCCTGCCTGCTCAGGAGGGGAACCCGTGGCCCTGGGCGTCCCAGGACGTGGGCCCTGCATTTCCAGGGGGTACCTGGGGATGCACTGGGGCTGCAGGGCTGCATTGGTGCCTTCTGCATCTCTGCTGCAGCCATACAGCCCTGATGGGGTGGGCTGGCCATGGAGAGGGGGCAGGGGACAACCAGGGGTCCCCAGCAGGGGCTTGGTGCATCTCCACAGGACCAGGAGGGCAGGGACTGCCTCTGACAGCCTGAGCCTGGACAGGCGGGATGCTGATGGCCTCAAGTAGTGCCACAGGAGGTTTAGATTGGATGTTGGGGAAAATTCCTCATGGAAAGGGTTGTTAAGCATTGGGCCAGGCTGCCCAGGGCAGGGGCAGAGTCACCATCCCTGGAAGTGATGAGAAGGCCTGTGGCTGTGGCACTTGGGGATATGGTTTAGGTGGTGCTGGGTCTGGTGGCAGTGCTGGGAGGATGCTTGGACCTGATGATCTCAGAGATCTTTTCCAACCTTACTGATTCCATGGTGTGCAAGGTGGGGAAGTGTTGGGAAAAATTCACAGGCCCAGTAGAAGGAGCCCCTTGTCTGGTGGGAGAGGGGACAGCCCAGAATGGCACTTGAGGGACCCAAGGACCTGCTCTGTCTGCAGTGAAAGAATCCTCCCTTCCTGGGATGTGCTTGGTTGCACTTACAGGGGGAACAAGGTTTGCAAAGGGACCCCACAGCTTCCCAGTCAGCTCCTGCTGAGCTCATCTCCAGCTTTCCAGCCCTTCCAGCACAGCAAATATTCCCCCAAAAGACAGCCCTGGGCCTGCAGAACCAGTCTAATAATAGTGGCATCTTCGTCTGCCCCCTTTTTTAATAACTTCCCAGTCCTCTAACACTCATGTATGGGAGGATTGAAGCTGTTTTCCCCAGAAAACCCAAGCACTGGTTTCCTCCCAGTTTATTCTGTTTATTGGAGCACACAGCAGTGAGCAGGATCTTCCTGCTCTCTGTGGGGAGGGCTGAGCCCTCCAGGTTTGTGTGGGGGACTTGCTGGGGGCTCAGGAGTTATTGAAAAGAGTGCAGGGTTTGTGTTGGATATTAAACCAGCGCTCCCCAGCTCGGCTCTCGTGTTTGGGGACTCGCTAGGAAATTACTCAGGGCTCTCCAGGGAGGAATGATTGGCACTGGGGGTGGCAGGGACTGTGCTTGCCAGGGCTTGTGCAGCTCTGTGCTGCCGATGGAGCTGGGCAGGGCAGTCCCACAGATGGCTGTTTGTTTTCAAAACTGCCTTTTTTCGGCTTAAAGGAAAAACAAAAACAAAAACCAGGAGCAGGTTGGCCAGAGCAGCTGTGGCTGCCCCTGGATCCCTGGCAGTGCCCAAGGCCAGGCTGGATGGGGCTTGGAGCAGCCTGGGACAGTGGAAGGTGTCCCTGCCCATGGCAGGGGGTGGAACAGGATGATTTTTAAACTCCCTTCCAACCCAACCATTCTGTGATCTTGTAATTCTCCTAAACCCCTCAGAGGCAAGGAGAGGCTTGATGGCTGCCCCAGGTGAGAGCCTCCCTGTGGGACAGCCCTGCCAATTTGTTGTAGGGAATGTTAACTGCCCAGGCCTTCCCTAAAACTCATCTTTTGGGCTGCTTGCAAGGCAGTGCAAGTCACTCCTGTGGTGGATTTTTGTCTTCCAAAGTAATGCTGCTGATTTAGCCTTTAAGTTTATAGAAACAGAATAGTTTGGGTGGGAGGGGACCTCAAAGCTCATCTCAACCACCCCCCTGTCATGGGCAGGGACACCTTCCACTGTCCCAGGCTGCTCCAAGCTCCATCCAGCCTGGCCTTGGACACTGCCAGGGATCCAGGGGCAGCCACAGCTTCTCTGGGCACCCTGTGCCAGGGCCTCAGCACCCTCACAGGGAAGTATTTTTTCCTAATATCTGACCAAAACTGACCCTCTTACAGTTTAAAACCATCCCCCTGTGTCCTGTCACAACAGACCCTACTCAGAGTTTTGTCCTCATCCAGTTCCAAAAATTTTCTGTGCTGCTCCCTTGCAAGTGGAAAGAAAGATGTTCAGATGTGAAAGGTTTGGGACGTTGCAGCAAGGGCAACTTCCAAAAAACAGTGAGGTCAGGGCTGGGGTTTGCCCTGCACAGGAGGATCTGAGATGGTTGAAAAGACCTGATCAAGGTGCACCCCGCTCCCATTGGAGCTCCACAGGCTGGATCATCCATCCATGCTGACAAGACACAGGTTGCTGGTGCTTTTCCCAATACCCCAAATGCCAAATTTGCCCCAAACCTGCGGCCTCCAGGTGTGTCCCTGTGCCCTGTGCAGCATGTCTGCATTTGTCAAATCTCCAAGCTGGAAAAACGTGTGACTGGTGGAGGTGTGGGCAGGATGGAAAACCACATGTCCCCTGCCGTGAGCAAACGTGGTGAGGGGGGGCCAAGAGCCCGGCTGCTGCCGTCACAGTGACACAAAGAGCTCCTGCAGGAGACCTGGCTTTGCTTTTTGCTTTCCCTTCCCCTGCCATGACAGTTTGTCACTCAGCCGGGGCCCCTGGGGTTTGCAGCCACCTGGCTCTCAATTACCCAGCTAATCTGGGAAACAAGGCACTGAGAGCAGGGAGGGGACAGCTTATCAGCACACCAGTGCCAGCCTTGGGCTGTTCCTGTGGAATAACAGGATTTTTAAGGGATTCCTGCACGTTGGCAGCAGCAGGGACAGTGTGTGACACTGCTGCCAGGTGTGCTGTCACAGGAAGAGAGGAGAAGCAGAGGCAGGGAGAGGAGTTTGTTGGCATCCATCCCCTCCCAGCATGGAACAGGGGCATGTGCAGGTGGGCACAGCCAGTCCTGGGCTGTGGGAGCTCACTGGGACCCTGGAGTGCTCCTCACCACTCCTTAGAAATGGCACAGAGGATCCTTGAATTTCTGGGGTGCAAAGCTCAGTTAATCCCTGCTGTATTTTCTTCTCACCTGGCAGTGGCACACAGGTGCCCTTGTGCCCAGAGGGATGAACCCCTGGAGAATCTGGGGTAAATCCCAGCTCCAGGAGTGTGTGGAGGGTCAGGTTGCAGGGATGGTGGTCAGAGGTCACCCAGCCTGGGTGCAGAGGATGTCCCCAGATGCTCCTGGGGTCACCGTGGTGTGGCCTCACTGCTGTCCCCTGCAGACTTACAGGGACTCTCCCTGTGCAGAGGGAATGGCACAGGCAGGAGGGAGGGAAGGAAGGAAGCAAGGAGAGGAGGAAGGGAGTAGATTTAGATTAGATATTAGGAGGAAATTCTTCCCCGTGAGGGTGGTGAGGCCCTGGCACAGGATGCCTAGAGAAGCTGTGGCTGCCCCTGGATCTCTGGAGGTGTCCCCAAGGCCAGGTTGGACAGGGCTTGAAGCAGCCTGGGACAGTGGAAGGTGTCCCTGCTCATGGCAGGAAGTGGATTGAGACGGGCTTTAAGGTCCCTTCCACCTCAAGGGATACTGTGATTCTAGGAAGGATAGAAGGAAGGAAGTGTAGAAGGAGAAACCTTACTCCTGGCCATCTCATCCTTAAGTCTCTTTGTGTCTTTGGGGGCATTTGGGACTGGGAGTGCCACTGCAATCTCTGGAGGCCTTGGTGAGGCTGGGGGCACACACCCCTCCACCCCAGACCCCTCCTGTCTGGACCTCAGTTTCCCTTGCAGAAAATAGGGATAATCCTAGTACTCTGTCCTTGATGTTCTCTGGGGTCCTGGAGGTGAAGAACCCCTTTACACGTTTGTTTATTCATGTCCAAGTATTATTCTGTGTTGCCTTTTGTCTTTTCTGTTTTCCAGCTCTTGTCCATCTTGTGGCAGTTGTGGGATGGGGGATGAAAGGTCTTGAAGCAGCCTGGGACAGTGGAAGGCTGATGGCAGCAGTGGTTACTGGAGTGTCCTGGAATTACCAGGAATGTGTGGGTGTGTGCTGTGTGGGTGTTTCTGACCAGACACTTCACCCAGTTCTGACTCAGCCCTGGTGGATGTTCCGTGGTGTATCCAAGTGATGGTGGCTGCAGGGGCCACTCTCCTCCCCAGCTATGGAGCTGTGCTGTTTGCCAGCTGATGCCTGTGCTGGATTTCACCTGGACACATATTCCTGCTGGAATGCAGGGAGAGGGAGTATGAAATATTAACAGCCATGGTTAAAGTGCCCTTTTCCAGTTGTTACAGTAAGGACCCAGTAAGTGGTGCCAAGTCATTGCTGTGTTTAAGAAGAAATCCCAGATGAGTGGGGCAGAGGAGAAAGGGAGGCTGATTTCTCCAGGGAATGCCTGGCTGGTGTGTGGCGGCAGCAGAGCACTGGGTGCTGGCACATGCAATGCCCAGGGGGTTGTGTGACACCAGTGATGGGGCTCAAACCCTCCAAATTCCCCAGCCTTGGCCTTCCCTGCTCCTTCTCTGCTGCCAAATCCCTGTTGCCTGCCTGGGCAGGGCCAGCAGGGCGAGGGCAGATGGCTCTGGAGAGCTCCATCTGCAGAGACATGGTCCCACTGCCTCCCTCCCCAGCCCTCCCAGCAGCGTGGCCATCACCTTCCCTGACCTTGGCTTGGCCATCTGGTGGCCCTGTCCCATCTCCATCAGCCCAGGCACACCCTGCCGTGTCCTGAGGTGACACTGGGCATTCCCAGGGATGAGCTCCCTGCTCCATCACTGTCCCTGCAGTGCAGGCTGTGTTACCCATGGGTAAGGCTTTATAAAGCCTTCCCACAGGGCTGGAAGGTGCTCATCCCATGTCCAGCTTTGTTGGGACCCAGCCTCCCAGCTGAGCAGGAGAGGACACAGCACAGGGAACAAGCGCAGCACGTGCTGGTCCAGCTGCAGGAAGTGTGAGGAAGGTCACAGGAGCCAGACCAGGAGGGTGTGAGGTGGGGATGGGTAGCAAGGACCTGGGGAGGCACAGATTCCCATTTTCCCCCAAGTCTATGGCAGCCAAAATCTTCATCTTGGGAGATGCCTTAGGAGGTTTCCTTCTCCCAGTGAAGATCCATCAGGTACATTCCTGCCCACACCTCAGCTTCATCAGATCTTTTTTTTTTTTGGAATAGCAAACCCACATGGGAAAGGGTCTATTGACAGCTGCAGAGCTGGCTCGTGTGGCACCTGCTGAGAGCCCATGGAATTTGGGGGAAAACACAGTTTTGTATCCCCACCCTCCCCACCTGAATCCTGCAGCCAGCCTCTTTCAGCCCAGGCACAGAGGCAGCTTAACCCACATACCTCCTACACAGCCCTAAGGAGCTCAGCCCCTGATGTAATTGGGGTTTGCAGCTGCAAACAGCTGGGCAGAGCTTCAGGCTCATGTAAATAATACCTGACTGGGCTGGTTAGTCCTTGGGCTTTGCCTAATTTGGGACTGGGGGGTAGCAGCAGTGAAGCTCTTCAGTGCTGGAGTGTGGAAGCAGAGCCAGGGGTGTGTTTGATGTGAGTCTGGTTTTGAGGAACAGAACATTCCTCAGCAGTGCCTTCAGCAGGCCCAGACCTGGGAATTTGACCAAGCAACTTTTTTTTGTGTGGCAAAGTGACGTGGTTGGTGTCTGCCCAACTCCAGGAAGGCTTTGGACACAGTCCTGCAACACCCTGATATCCAGGTGGGATCCAGGCCCTAGGGCAGTGCAAGCTGGATGGTGGGTTCCAAGGATGGGGAGAAGGGCTCAGACTCTGCCCAGGGACCTGGGGAATTTCTCTGAGGTCTGGGGGAAAGGAGGGCCATGGGTGGGTATACAATGGGTTAGAGACTTGCCCAGGCTCCACCAGACGAGGATGGAAAAGTGGGAGTGCATCCTGTAGAGGGGAAGCAGCTTAGAGGGACCAAGGGAGTCCCCGTGACATGGCCTGGGGTGGGGGAAAGAGGTGCGAGGGCAGGTTGGCTCTGAAAGAAGAAAATACAGGTTTCAGGAGCTGGAGACTCCAGGAGTCCCCAGATGTAAAGCCACATGCTGGAGTCACCTGTGTGACATTGCTGAATCCCCAGGGACAGGAGGGCTGTCCGTGGGTTCACTGCAGGTCTGATGTGTCCTTGGGGCAGTGAGGTCACCCAGGGCCACCTGGCTGCAGACACCCCAAAGTGTGCAGGATCTCTGAAGGTCCTGCACAGCCTCAGCCACTCCCAGCACGTTCAGGATGGAGATTCCCTGGGCACTGGCCACCCTGGAGCACCCTCCAGCTGGGCTTGGTGCAGATCCTCAGGATTTCTGTGAAATGAGTCCTCGAGGTTTAAGCTGGGTACCCAGAGTGACCAAAGAGCTGGAAAAAGCCTCCTTTTCTCCCCATCTGCACCAGTTTCCTCTGGGAACCTCTTCAGGTGGCACTGCAAAAATATGTTCAAATAGAGAGCATTAAACAAGGGCTGATGTAGGAGTGGAAGTTGGAGCACCACTTACCACAGGTTGAGAATTGAATCCACTTAGATTCCTTTAAAAATCCTGTCCTTTGGCTGTTTTTCCCAGTGTTTTTAGGAATACTCTGCCTGCCAGGAATTGGTTTTAAAGTAATAAAACAAAAGTCTCTGGCTCTTTCAATCTGTAAGCGTGAAAGGGAAAATATGAGCCAGACTCAGACAANTTATTTCCAGCCTCAGTGGCAGGTTAATGGAGTCACAGGGGTTAGAGCCAGAGGAGATTTGTGGAGCCACATCCACACCAAGAGGCTCAGACTTGCCAGGTGCCTCCAGTGCTCTGTGTGGTCTGGCATTAAGTGGTGAAAGGGATGGAGTGTGCAGCTCTTGTGCTCCCAGGTGGGAAGGTGGAGATGTGCCCCTGGCAGCTGGGCACAGATCCCATTGCTGGGGGATTGTTCCAGCATCCTGTGCCTCCTGGGTCAGGCTGCAAACACGCTTTGCCTGTGGGGATGGGACAGTCTCCTCCTGTGTCCCTGTCCTGGGCTGGAATTTCAGATCCTGGGGTTTGGAGCTGTGCTGCTGAGCCCTAACACAGCAATGCTGGTCTGTGTGGGCACCCTTGGGCAGAGTGGGACTGTGGCAGGAGCAGATCCTGAGGGACTGGGAGCTCAGAAGGGAAAACACCCACCCCTGAGGAGCCAAAATGGAGCTCCCCTGGCAAAGAGTGAGGTGGCTGTGATGATGTTCTCCCCTCTAGCAGAGGAGCAAGAAGCAACCAGAGATTTTGTGTCCTGTGAGGAATCTCTGTGCAGGAAGCGCAAGGAAGAAGCAGGACTGGGGTTTGAAATGTCCTGGATACAACTCCAAAATATAGTGGCTTTTTGCCATGCTCAGCCTGCCAGGGCAGGAATGTAGGAAAGGGAACTCTGTGGCTCAGGGCTCAGCAAAGCTGGAACATCCCACAGTGCCCTGTCAGTGCCCTGGGCAGTCTGGGCTGGGGGCAGCAGAGCCTGCCAGGGCTGGGGACCAAGGGGACAGTGTCCACAGGGGCTGCACCAGTGCAGGCAGGCAGTTGCCACTGTCCCCACCTCGGGCCAGGCTGGTCAGACTTGGAGCCCAGAGAGCCAAAACCCCAAAGCTAGTCAGTACCAGGGCAGGGGGTGGGGTCACCAGGCAGGGGACACCAGGCCCTGTGGTAGCAGTGTAACTCCTGTGCCAGTCCTGGGGCCCTCCAGAAGTTGTGGACACCCTGGTGGTGTTGCCCTTGGGAGTGGGAACAGCTGTGGTTGCTGCTGGAAGGGGCTGAGGAAGAGCAGCACCTCATTCTGCATCACAAAACACCTTGCACAGCTCCCTAAATCCCACACCTGTGTGTGCAACACAGCAGGATCCCAGAGCATCCCTCTGGATCTGGAAAATGGAAATCAAGCTGACCTCTCTGGACAGCTGTGGGTTTTGCTGGAGTTTGAGCAGACAGGCCACACTGCCTGGGATTTCTGACGATTTCCAGCCCTGTCCCTCGTGCTCAGAGGGCAAACCTGTTCCCAGTGGCTGCCCACGAGTTACCCGAGGCACGAAGGAGGAAGATCCTGCCTTGCAGCCGCGGAAAGGGGCTTGGAGTGGCTCCCAGCTGTTGTGATGGTGATTTCCGAGCCAACAGTGACACCTCCTGTTTGCACAAAATCCAGCCCAAAAGCCGGCACGGAGGCAGTGCAGTGCAGGTGCCAGCACGAGCACATGGGCTAATCACTGCTTCAATCTCTTCATTTATATCCAGAAATCCCAAGTCCCCTTCCAGGTGCAAGTGTGGCCTCACAGGGACAAACCCATCCCTGTGCATGGTGAGGGCTGGGCTGGAAGATGTTGGCTGGGGAAAGCCTGGAAAGTGGGCATGAACCAAGGTGCTGGATGCAGACTGCTTCAAAAAGAGTTCTTTGAACTGTGACAGCATAGAGAGGTGAAAGCTTTGGTATGACAGCATTAAAGCTTTTACTTAGATGTGAAATGGATTTAAATCTTGGTTTCTCCCCTTAAAACAACCTCAGAATCACAGAATACCCTGAGTTGGAAGGGATCCACAAGCATCATTAAAGTTCAATGCCTGGCCCTGCACAGAACCAACCAGGTGTCAGCCTGATCAATTAATTTCTAGCAAGAATTTAGGATTGAGTGTGCCAGTGGTCTCCCAACACCCAGAGGCTCCTGGAGATGGGATCTGCCCCACTGTGACTGTAGCCCTGGTTCGTGCCTGACATGTTTGGTTTTCTGAAATTCCTTTCCCAGGGAATTTTCTGTAAACAAGAGAGAAGTTTTGGTAATGGCAAATTTGTTTACGTATTTCTCCTAGGAGGGACTTCTTCTCGATGTCCCTCTGGTCTGACCAATGTGATTGAGGAGGTTTGTCTTCTTGTCACCAATCGAATTGGTCTGTGTAGAATAGTGTAAAAGGGGAGACACTTCCCAATAATAAAGGAGTCACTTTTTCAGCCTTCTGAAGTCGGAGTCTTTGTGTCACTGTGGTGTACGACAGCGTCACTATGACCAGTTGAAATTGAGGAGCTGCCTCCACCACCGAGAGATTTGTTTTTCTGAGAATCCCTTTGCACACCCTCCTGACTCCCCACCTGTCCCTGCAGGCCTCCAAGATGTCCTTGAAGGTGCAGACCAGCAACATCACCAACAAGAATGACCCCAAGTCCATCAACTCGCGGGTGTTCATCGGCAACCTCAACACGGCGGTGGTGAAGAAGTCGGACGTGGAGACCATCTTCTCCAAGTACGGGCGCGTGGTCGGCTGCTCCGTGCACAAGGGCTACGCCTTCGTGCAGTACTCCAACGAGCGGCACGCGCGCGCCGCCGTGCTGGGCGAGAACGGCCGCGTGCTGGCCGGACAGACCCTGGGTGAGTCCTGCCCACCAGCCCACTGCCTGGGCTGCTCTTCTTGCCTTTTCCCACCCCACCCCAGTTTGGAAATGTGTGGAGTTTGAGCGAGGGACAAGAGAGGCTTCTGCTTGGTGTAAAGTAGTTTGTTACGTGGCTGGATCGGTCTCACGAATGTCGGTGTTACAGTCCGTGCCATCGTGCAAAATGCCTCCCAGCATAGAGTCCCTGTCGCAAGAGGACACAAAAAGAACAACACTCACCCGTCAGGATGTGAGATGAGAAAAAAGGAGCACTTTGTTTTTAGATTCAGGGTTTAAATAGAGTTTGGACTTTGACCAGCGATTGGGGGAACGAGGTTGACACCCCTCAGATCCCACTGGTCAAACCAGCAGTCCATCAATTTGTTCTTCCCCCTGGAAGGAATGTGTTATTTACAAAATACCAGTCTTTGTTTTTGTTAGAAGCATGAGAAAAATCCAGTAGAAATGAGAAACAATCAGAAGGCAGAAAAATTAGGGCAACAAGTCCCCATGTCCCAAGCAGCAGCAGCAT
>VXBB01000350.1:149226-160309 GCA_013399915.1 Illadopsis cleaveri | reverse complement strand
TCACCTAAAACTAAAACTTACATTCCCACTTCATGTCTGTGTGACTTTATGTATCTCAGTTTCTCCGAGGGTTTCAAACCAACCCCTAAATTCTTTTCTGCCTCTAAGCCTGTGTGCACGGGTTCCTGGGAGATTTCTGTCTGGTTTCCAACAGAAATGGAACTCCAGATAATTTTAGTAAGGGGGTAATATAAAAAGTGGATTTTTATCTTAAGGCTTTCAGCGGCAGTTGTGGAAAAATGTCCACAAAAGCCCACTCAGCCCACAGGGGTGAGTACATATTTATAGGTTTTAGGAAATCAGCNCCAGTCTTTGTTTTTGTTAGAAGCATGAGAAAAATCCAGTAGAAATGAGAAACAATCAGAAGGCAGAAAAATTAGGGCAACAAGTNATGTCTGTGTGACTTTATGTATCTCAGTTTCTCCGAGGGTTTCAAACCAACCCCTAAATTCTTTTCTGCCTCTAAGCCTGTGTGCACGGGTTCCTGGGAGATTTCTGTCTGGTTTCCAACAGAAATGGAACTCCAGATAATTTTAGTAAGGGGGTAATATAAAAAGTGGATTTTTATCTTAAGGCTTTCAGCGGCAGTTGTGGAAAAATGTCCACAAAAGCCCACTCAGCCCACAGGGGTGAGTACATATTTATAGGTTTTAGGAAATCAGCATAATTGATAAGAAGTCCCAGTTAGGAGGACAAGTGGTGATGCAATTCCCCCCCCCGGTCAAGCCCCTTCTCTGGAGTCCTCCCTTGGCCCTGGCTGTACTTTGGCCATGAAATGGATCTCCAGGAGTTTTTCTCAACCTTGGTTCCCAGGAAGAACTAAGATAGCACTGGGGCCTTGTACCCTCAGAGCTTGGAGCTCTGGAATTTGTTTTGTTTTTCTGCCTACAGAAAGGCCATGGAAAATTACTGGAAAAATTAGTCACTAATACAATAGGCTACAGAGCTACAGATGGATGTGCAAAGAATAAAGAGAATGTGTAAAAGAACAAAAAAGGCAAAACCCAAACCAGCTTCAGTTCCATAGGGGATAGTGAAGGGATGGGCAGTGCCAGATCAGACTGGGATGCTGGATCTGCAGAGCAAGTCAGAGATGACCCAGCAGGGCCAGAGTGACAAGGCAGGGTCAGCAGGATCCATGGCCAGGCACAGAGCTGGAGAGCAGCATCCCAACGGCACCCCCAGGCAGGAGCTGAAGGCTCCCAGCTCCTGTGTGGGATGGGATCAAAGGCATGTGTGACATTGTGGCCCAAAACCTCAGCTCTGGACTGTGATGGTAGGAGCCAAACAGCAAAACCACAGTTCTGGATCATCCCATGGCCTTGTCCTGGGACTGCTGGGGAAGAACAAGGGTGGGGAAAGACATTGCCTGGTATCAAAGACATGGATAGGACAAGGGGAGTGGCTTCCCACTGCCAGAGGGCAAGGCTGGATGGGATATTGGGAGGGAATTCTTTCCCTGGGAGGGTGCTGAGGCCCTGGCACAGGGTGCCCAGAGAAGCTGTGGCTGCCCCTGGATCCCTGGCAGTGTCCAAGGCCAGGCTGGACGGGGCTTGAAGCAGCCTGGGACAGTGGAAGGTGTCCCTGCCAATGGCAGGGGGTGGCACTGGGTGGGTTTTAAGGTCCCTTCCAACCCAAACCATTCTAGGATTCAGTGATTCCCTTGCAGGACCAGGCCTTACCCTCAGCCTGTCAGGAGAGCTGATCTGCAGACCAGCTCAGCCTAACTTCAGCCAGCAGATGTTAAATGAGAGAACTTCCCCAACGTCTGCACTGCTGTGGGATGAGAACTAACAAGCAAATCCCCCCAGCTACATCTTTGCTTATTCAGATTGCTCTGAGGTGTTGTATTCTGAGGTGCTCTTGTCACCATCTCCAAGCTGAGAATTGGAACTGGGAACAGGATTTTCAATGAAAAATGGTGATTTCCAAGCCTGCTGTGGGCAGCAGGCACCCAGGAAAGCAATTTGCAGCCCATTCCCACCCTGCTGCTGGCACAGCAGCCTGACATAAGAAGCTGTGCTGAGGCCATGCTGCTTCCTCTGAGGTTTATCCAGATCCCAGAAACTTCTGCTCACTTCTCTGGAGCTCCAGAGAGTGGAGCTGCAGACCTGGCAGAGGTCAGTGTGCCAGGAATGCTTCCAGCCCAGATGTTGCCCACATGTGCAGCCTGAGATAGGATGGAGAGGGCCTTGGGGAACCCAGGAGTTCCTTGTGAATGCTGCAGACAGACAGAGGAGTTGTGGCCAAGAGATAGGGAGCACCTGTTCACTTGGCTGAAGAGAGAGATGAAAGGTTTGCCATGAGAAAAGGCTCCTCTCAGAAAATCTCAGCTGGAGAGGTGGACCCTGGCAGCAGAAAGGGTTCATAGCCAGGGAGCTGCAGCTGGGCAGGGCTGTGTCCTGGGCTGCAGCAAGGAAGGACTGATCCCTCTGTTCCCCTGCACTGCCAGCAGCCTTGGTGGCTCAGCAGGCTCAGGAGGGTGACTGTGTGTGAAATGTTCCTGCTGGCAGCAGCTGGACCTGCCCTGTGCCCACGTGCTGCCCTCTCACCCTTCAGGCTCAACACTCTCCTGCAGCTGGGAATGGCAGGGTGGAGGGAGGGAGGAAGGCAGCAAGGAAACCACAGGCTCTGATGGGAATGTGCCTCCAGAGCAGCACTCGGTGCCCTGGCTGAGCCAACCACACCACATCTGTGGTTCAAGCTCAGAAAGAGGCCAAGCTCTGGCTTCAGCAGGAATAAGGTCTCTTGACAGACCCTAAAAGGCAGCCAAGGAACTGCACAGCAAGGCCCTGGGCAGTGGGAGTGTGTCCATGCTCCTCCAGAGTCGTGTCCTGTGTGTGCAGCCTGTGCTGCTCCTGCTCAGCTCATCCCAGCAGTGCTGCAGCCTTCCTGTGCTCCTGAGGATGATTTTCCTGGTTAATACCTAAGTCAGCAGGATGTGCTTTTTGATCACTTTGTAGGCTCTTCATTTTTATGGTGTGTGGACCCACCTGTCCACATTTCCTCATAAAGTCCCTTCATGAGGCATGAAAAAACCAGAAGTTTTAAATGGCCTGATGTGCTAGAAGTTGGTTGGATGCCCCCTAATTAGTGCAGGTAGCACAAAGCAAGGCATCATTGAAGAAATTCCTCCCTGGGATGATGCTGAGGCCCTGGCACAGGGTGCCCAGAGCAGTTGTGGCTGCCCCTGGTTCCCTGGAATTGTCCAAGGCCAGGCTGGACAGGACAGTGGAAGATGTCCCTGCCATGGCAGGGGTGGAATGGGATGGGCTTTCAGGGAGGATTTCTTCCAACCCAAACCGTTCTGGGATCTTTTTCTCCCACCACTTCTCTGGTCCCTCCCAATGCTCCCATGGGGCACTGGTCCCATGGAGCTGCAGGATGTACCCAGGGTGGGACATTCTCAGCCCCTGGTTCTCTGTGGGGGACCAGGGCCCTCAGGGCAGGCCAAGACAGGCCCCTGAGGACCAGTAGGTTCAGTAGGTGACCCACCTGTGATGAAGAGTCTCCTGAACCCACCCAGTCTTCTCCAGAAGCACAGGTGTGGCTCCTCCAAGCTCCTGGAGATCACTGGCCTCACACCAGCTGATGGAGAGGGTTCTTACCAACCCCATGGACTCAGCAGCTGGTCTTCCACTCCCTCACCTTCCACTACTTGGATTTTTGATACATGAAGGGTTTCCTTTTACAAAAATACTCCTTTCTCTTTATTCCTGCCGTGTCTGAGGGCCGTGGTTTCGTGATGGGCTTGGCAGTGCTGGTCCACATGAGGAAATCCTGTCTTGGCCAGCTCAGATCTGACATGCCCAGAGGTCTGACACCTCTTCATACACACAGGACCTGAAGAACCAACAGGATTTAGGGTTGATTGGAGAAGGCAGTGGGGCATTTTCCAGTGCTCACCCCTCTGAGTTCTGGTTCCACACGCGATGTTGGATTGCTGGGCTCTCGGCAGCTCCGTGAAATTGGCTGTGTCACGTGAGAAGCACATTTGGCACCACGGCCAAGGAGTGACATTTTCTCAGGGGATTTAGAGGAGCTCATTCTCCCCTCCCCTGGCAGAAAATGTTCCCCCAAGAGCAGCTGCAGGCACGGGCACCCTGTGCAGAGTTGAACGCAGCCAGATCCGCAGCAGTGCCCGGCTGGCTCGTGCCCAGCATTCCTTGTTATTCCCAAAGGATCAAGGGGTGGATGTTCAGCAGTCAGCACCATGCAGCAGGTTTGGATTTTGCCTTATCACACCAAACTCTTCCAAGAAAGCTGTCCTGGATTTGTGTGTGTGGAGTGGGCCGTGTGCTGGGCGCTGACTGCTCAGGGAATGGTGAGTGGCTCTGGAAGGGCAAAGGAAGAGGTTTGCCAAGTGCCAGGGTTTATTCACCTTCCTGTGGAGCCCCAGCAGGCCCCAGATGTGCCAGAAGCAGGTGGGAATGTGGGGGGGATGTGGGGGAGCTCATTTCTCTCTGGCAGGGCTGTGTGCATCCAGCCCAGCTCCGTGCCCAGCTGAGATGAAGGTGCTCAGGGACGTGCCGTGTCACAGCTGCGTGTCCCTTCCTTGCAGACATCAACATGGCCGGGGAGCCCAAACCCAACAGACCCAAAGGGCTGAAGAGAGCAGCCTCTGCCTTGTACAGGTAGGTGTTAAGCACAGTGGGTGAGGTCTCTGGGCTGGTGTTTTCCCTCCAGCACCCCCCAGGCACTGCCCTGAGCTCCCTGAGCCTGTCCCCAGCAGCCTGGGCACTGCTGCACATCCAGAGCTTCTCCCAAGGGCTCCTTCCCTTGGCAGTGCCCCTCAGGCAGTGGCAGCCCCAAGGTTGGCCAATGCCTGTGGTGATGTGGGAGATTTCCTGGGCATGGTCCCACCTGTGCAGGTGTTGGACCTGGAGAGGGTTGGGGAAGGGTGGGCAGAAGCTGCTTTAACCACCCCACAGGAGGCGTGGCAAGAGGAGCACCCCCCTCCAGCCAGGGAGCAGGAGTGAGCACAGAGGTGCTGGGTGTGGAGGAAAAACAGGGAAAAGAGAAGAGTGATTGCAGAAGAGAGAGAAGAAGGGAAGAAAGTGGGAAGCCCTTGGGGTGACACATGGAGGTGAACCAAGGAGGTGGCCAGGGGAAATCCCAAGGGAGCCTGTTCTGAGGAGCACACCAGGGGATCAAGGGGACAGGAGGGACAGGTGGGACATGGAGAGGTCTGTGGCACGTGGAGCATGTTAAAGATGCCAGTGAGCCCTCAGCTTGAGAGAATTAATCATTATTTCCCCAAGAGGTGAAGATTTGCATTTAAGCCCTAGACTGGAGGCGGGAATGCAGGAGAAACTCATTAAGTTCTTGCTTCTGATTGCAGAAGGGGAAACTTGAAAAGGTGTATCAGGAGTGCCCTGCAGGTTCAGGAACCCAAAACCAAATAACAAGGTCCCCCAATGTGTTTTATTTATAAATTGTCATAATTTTGATGCCAGTCTCATGGTGAGGGGCTGACTCAGGAGTTGGAAGGTGTGAGGTTGGGAGGAAAAGACTAAAATCAGTATTGGGGTTATAGGTGGGTGTAGCAAAAGGGGAAATCATGAGACAACTGGAGATTTTTCCAGAAAAAGAAGAAATAAGTGTGAGGGGTGAAGAGAACCTTGTGATTCAGGCTCAGCCATGTCCTGCACCAGTGTGGGGTGGAATGGCAAATCCTGGTTAGAAAGTGCAGCTCTGGCACAGTCAGACGCCCCCCGAGCCCCAGCAGCCTCCCACCACCCACAGAGCATCCCTGGGTTCCTTCCAGGAGCCTCAGCCCTGCTCCCCCCTGGCAGCTTCCAGGCACATTTCTCCTCCCACCCTGGGACCCTTTGTCCTTTCACAGGACGTGGCTCTCTGGATTCCCAGGGGATGCCACTTGAGGGGAAGGAGATGGGAGCAGAGATGACACAAATCCTGCTGTGCAGCTGCACATGGACTGCTCACGTGGGGCTGGGGCCATAACACACATCACCTCCTTCCACACATCTTGCACTAACGAGCTTTTCATTTACTGCTCAGCCGTGCCTGGAGCACTAATCCCTTCCTCTGGAATGACCAATATTTCAGACTTCCAGACTGCTGAGAGAGATGTTTGCTCCCTCCCACAAATATGGATATGCTAAAATATGGGCCAGAGAACTGCACTGCTCCGAGCTCCAGCAATATTTCATCCCAGACTGGCTGTCAGATTAAAACTTTGCCATCTGGACTGGCAGAACTTACAATATCACCTGGAAAACAGGGATCCCAGGTTTGCAGTGAGATGTGGTTACAGCTTCCAAACCACCATCAATTTTTCTAAATGTTAGACTTCAAAAATCACAGCACTGTAATTTATAGAAGTGCTGTGTTAAACGCAGCAGAGGATTTTTTTCCAGAGGCCGGGTTTTGCTTTGCCTCACTCCAAATCTGCATGGGAGAGTCGAGGGGAAGGCAAGGCAAGGGAAATTCTATTTTGAACACACAGAAAGCAACAGTTGTGACATTTTCATCTATCCACCAGCCTAGGTGGGTGTCCAGGTGTTCAACAGAAATCCTGGGGGATGTAGCCTCCCATCCACCTCCACCCAGGCTCACGCCACCGTCAGTTTTCTCAGGTGTCTCCACACGAGGCACCTTCACTTCCTACAAAGCCTTGCTGCCATCACTGCTCTCCTCCACTCTTGGACCTCTGGGCCTCCCTCCTTCTGGCACTTCCCAGAGCATCCCTTTGCACAAGGAAGGTCCCTGGCTGCTCCTGCCTGGCACCCTGGCCACCACCACAGACGTGGCCATGTGGGCAGTGAGCTGCTGTGACCCTGTCCCCAGGGAGTCCCTCACTGCCTCTCCAAACCTGCCTTCTGGCAACACTTTTTTTTTTTTCCTGCACAGCAAATGTCTGGACAGGATTTCCTGGGGCATTTGGGGCCACGTTCAGGTCCGTGCCAGAGATCCCACCCAGATTCTGTCAGCTGGCTGGGAAGGGAAGGTGGCTCTGCCAGTGCCACTCTGGGCTTTTGGAGGCACAAATCTCTGCCCTGCCCTGCCCTGCCCTGCCCTGCCCTGCCCTGCCCTGCAGAGCTGGGGCTGAAGCTGCTCCATGGCCAAAAGGACAAAGAGGGCAACCTGAGCAAGAGCTGCTGGGTGTCTGCAGCTCAGTGGCCCTAGAGGGGTCTCTGAAGTGGTGACAGGGACAAACCACTGCTGACTGACTGTCACAGCCAGTGAACACTGGCATCCATCCCCTGTTACACCCAAAGCTGGTGTCAGCCCATCCCCAAACACCCCTCCCAGGCCCTGGTGCTGGAGCAGTGACATCCCAGTGCCAAATCCACATGGACAGGGCTGAGAGCAGCCCCGGGGCAGAGGGGGAGGTGAGCAATGATGTCCCAGCTTACAGCAGCCCCAGCACTCTGGGAATGCCAGGATGCATCCCACATTGCTTTATTTCCCACTGCCTTGGCTGTGTGCAGGAGAAAGGAGTCTCACACAGCTCCACAAGATCCCTGTTTGATCAATGCCACATTTTCCAAGCAGCTTTCCAGCAGGTATTCCTTTGCCCACTGCAGTAATGCCATGACAGAAGGGTGGGAGCTGAGCTCACTGTGGCACTCGTGATTAGCAGTATCAGGCAGTAATTAAAGCACAGATGCTCAAATGCACATTTGCTGTTCGGGTCCAGGCTCAGAAGTGGCCCCACAAATGTGGTGGGGAGGCAGCACATGCAAACAATCACCCCTCAGTTATGAACAGTTACATTTTCAACCTGAGGCAGTAGAAATGTTGGATTGCTGAAGGCCAGCAAAGCAGAGGCAATGCATCAGGAAGTGGAAGCATGGTGTTCCTTGATGCCTTCCTGCTTTCCAGCCTGGTTGTCACTCTGGTTGTCCCTGCTTTATTCTGAAAGGGTGCAATGTCACCAGCTGACTGAAAAACAGCAAAAACTCTTCCTGTACACAAAGACAAAGCTGCCAGGTCACTGAGGAATCATCCCTCAGTCTCAGGATGGTTTATCCTACGTGCAGTGGAATTTCCCGGATAAATCACCCATGCTAAGGCACTCCCTTTAACCAGCTTTTTCCCTGGATTCGTTCTGGAAGACCTGCCCTGTGCTCAAAGCCTGATTCCAGGGATGCTGCTCAAACCATCCAGCCCCTGCCTCTCTGGCATCATCCTCAAAGCCATGGGTGACTGGTGTGTTAGAGCAGGGTCATTCAGCCACAGGCTGCCCCAAATCCCTCATTCCAGCCCCCTGCCTGCCTTGAGGGCTGCCCCATGGCCAGCAGGAATCCAAGCAGTGCTGCACAGGCTGGGTTCGTGTTTTGGGAGGTCAGGACCAGCTCCCTGGGATAATGATGCCCCTAATTCCTTGGGAAAGGGTGGAAGTGTCTCCAGGCCCATGAGGATTCAGGGCCAGGGCAGGAGAACCCCTCACCCTTGGGCTTGGCACCCAGAGATGCTCTGGGGCCCCTGCCCTGCAGTCCAGGCATGGTGTGACCCCCTCACTGCCTCTGGGAATGCCCTGCAAACCTGCCAGGAGTGATTCCCACCAGGAAAACACAGGGCTGCCAGCTTTGCTCCCACATTCCCTACAGAAATAGGGAATATCACAGTGCAGTAACATCGACAAGGCTCATTGGCCACTTCATCCTGCAGATGGACTGGTCTGGGAAGAGGTTTCACCTGAGCTTTTGGGCATCTCTGTCCTCCAGCTCTTCTCCAACCTTCTCCAGGTGGGCTCTACAGATATTTGAGGCTGAGCTTCGTCCTGTTGGTGCTGGAGTCAAGCATCCCCCCAAACACCCCCAAGCTTTGTGTTGTTTATGAACAAATGCTTAAAGCTGCCTCGTGGTCTCCAAGCCACAGGGACCCTCCCAGCAAGAGCAGCTCCTTGTGGAGGAGTTTGTGCTGTGGATGAAGGCTCTGCCTCATCCCACTCAGAGCCCTGGAGCCACGGGGAGATGCCACTGTCTCCTCCTGCCTGGGACTGGGGAGAACACTGGCTCTGCTGGAGAGAGCCAGGAGCACTTCACCAGAGCCTGTCAGGATTGAAAATATTACAAAATTGCAGCAATTTCATTTGAGTTGCATCTAAGGAGGGGGGAAAAAATTGAAGAGGGAGAGTCTGACAGCGTAGAAGCATCCTACTTCAATTTTCCTTTCAAATGGCTTCCTATTTTGATGGTGTTTTGTATTTATTGGATTCAAACAGACCTGGAGTCAAACATCCTCAGTGATCAAAGTGAATTGGCAGGTTGAGGGAAGCTATTTTCTTGGAGAGTTTTTGTATCTCCAGGTTTCACCCCAAGTTAGCACAAAAATCCAGTGACCCATCATGGAAAGCTCCATGGAAGTGCCTCATTCCATGCTGTCCATCCCCTCAGCCCCAGAAACAGCTGGGTTCATTCCAGCAACAGCTGCCCTGGGAGGAATTACCTTTCCCTTTCAACCCAGAAGAGGGAATAAATACACACAGCTCATGCAGTGGTTGGGACAGAGGCTGTGGGATATTCCTGTCTCCTCTGAGCCCAGCAGGAATGTTAGCCACTACTCAGTTCAGAAGGGGAGGGTGCCTGAAAAGAATCTGGAATTTGTCAAAAATGGCTCTTTTTCACCATGTAGTGGAATCTGGGAGGGTTGTGGTGATTACAACTCCACAGTCACATCTCCCCACCAGTCTCCTTGCTCAGCAGTGAAACCCTGCACTGGGAATGCCACAGACAGCAGCTGCTCAGGGATAAGGCCCAGCTTTATGGAATATCTCCTCACTGAAGTCCCCGTGGCAGGGCATGACTGGGGCAAGAGCTGCACAAGCCACCTCCTTATCCTTAACCCTGGCACCAAAGGATGGTGTTTCCAGCCATCCACAGGTGCTCAGGTTCCCCCTAGGCACAGGCTAGATCTCCAGATGCTGCCACAAGCATCTGGGGAACCCAAGGAGCATGGAAAAATCACATTTCAGAAGCCAGCCAGTTACTGAAACTAAGCACTGGCTGGGAAGCTCAGTGCCAGAACAGGCAGGACAGACCTCCTGAGTCCAGCCTGGAATTCCTGGTCCAAACCACACTTCCCACCAGCCATCCCAGTCAGCCACACATTGTTCTTGCCACTTCTGTCCCAGATGCAGGACACCAAATTAACTCTCAGGTACACACTTGGGTGGTCATCCTTCCCTGTCCCCAGTTCCTCGGGGCTTAGCCCTTGCCTCTCCCTCATCAATCTCTCATTCTTTACAGCCACTTCCAGGAGGCAGGACAGACTTTGCTTTCTGGAAAAAGTGCTTTTAGTGCTTTGCACTAACTCTGTTCAGAGCAGAGATGAGACCAGCAGCACCACATCTGACTTAGCCAGTGTTAATTGAGCCCCAGCACACCAGGGCAGGGTGCTGTGTCCAGCTGGGGTTACTGCTACCAGTGGTAGGGTCAAACCACCTGGTTTGTGCTGCCTTGTGAAAAACCAGCTGCACCAAGGGGGAGAGTGCTGCTGGGTCTCCCAGGAGTGGGGAATGCTCCTACTTTGGGTTAAAATGCAGCTCAGGCTTAAGAAAATAGGATGTGGTCATGGTCTGGCTGGGGTGGGGGGAGAGGTTTAAATCAATAAACATCCCCATAAATATCCCCTTTGTCCTGACTTTTCTCCACACACATTTTCTTGCTCCTCCTGGAGATAAGCAGGTTAACTCCCCTCTGCCAATATCACCCTCCCCAGTGCCTTCAGCCCCCCAGTCTTCCCCTGGGCTCAGCCCCTCTCCCTGCAGCCAGGAGAGTCCCTCATGACGGGGGATCCATTTATTTATCCCTGATGGCCCTGGGGGCGCTCAGCAGGGAGCAGTAATAATGAATTACCAGCACTAATTAACCCCTGATGCCCTGACTGTCTCTGCAGCGGCNCGTCACCATCCCCCTGGTGCGGCGCGTCAAGGCCACGCTGCCCGTCAAGCTCTTCGCCAGGTCGGCCGCCATCGCCAACAGCTCGGCCAAGCTCAAGTGTGAGTACGGGCCAGTGTGGAATCCCTGGAACCCCTCAGGGCAATTCCCAGGGGCTTGCCTTGAAAGGATTGACCATAGAGTCTTCCCTGCCCAGGTTTAGAGAAAGCCATCCC
>VXBB01000350.1:121730-139180 GCA_013399915.1 Illadopsis cleaveri | reverse complement strand
CTCCAAAGGAGAGAGAGCCAGGACTGCCTCACCTCCTGTGAAGCCGGAAGGAAGAGAGTGACCCCAGCTTTCCTTCCAACTTTTAAGGCTGTGTGTTTCCCAGAGGTGTACCCTACATGCAATTGGCTATTTTGGTTGTCAGTTTAAAGGAATTCACCTATTGCACTTCACCATCTGTGCTAAACCAGCACAGTGGGGCCCGAGGAAATGAGCTCTGTGACGTCTGTCCATGCAGAGAACACAGAGGGGACAGCGGGGGTGGGACAGGGACACCCCCACCCCTTCATTCACCCTTTGGGCCATAAAGCTCCTGCAGAGCTCCTGCAGAGCTCCCTGCTGGCTCCACTGGTCTGTCAGGAGAGGAATGGAGGTCCAGGGGGGGGTCACCCTTGCTCTGAGTAGGGTTTTCCCACAGACCCATTTAGGTTGGAAAAACCCTCTAAGGCCACCCAGTGCATCTTTCCCAGCTCTGCCAAGGCCATCACTGACCCATGTCCCCAAGCCCACATCACCTCTTTTGAATCCCTCCAGGGGATGGGGGCTCCACCACTGCTCTGGGCAGCTGTTCCAAAGCCTGACCACCCTTTCAATGAGGAATTTTTCCATAATATCCAACTTAAACCTCCCCTGGCACAACCTGCAGCCATTTCCTCTTGTCCTATCCCTTGATATCCGGGAAAAGAGACCAGCCCCAACCACATCCCATAAAGGAGGGAGATTCTCCTTAGCCCTACTATTGTTGCTGATGTATTTACAACCACATTTTTTATTGTCTTCTATGGCAGTAGCCAGATTAAGTTCAAGTTGAGCTTTGACCCTTCTTATTTGCCCCCTGCATAACCCCACGACACCCTGGTAGTTGTCCTCAGTTGCCTCCCTGGTCTTCCAAAAGTCCGAAATTCTTCTTTTCTTCTCAGTTCCAGGCAGAAATTCAGCCAAGCCAGTTTTCTTCCCCATCTCATCTTCTGGCACACAGGCACAGCCAGCTCCTGGCCCTTTGGGTTGTCCTGCCTAACAGAGGTGTGGTCCTCCCCAGGGCCCCTTAAACATCCATGACAAAAAGATGTGTCAGGTCCCATTAGCTCTTGAATGAATGTAAAGGGCTCCACCCTATTTGCACCCAGCCTCCTTTTCCATGGTCCACTGTTCCCACAGAGTCACTTCCTGTAAATTGTCCCTGCTCTGCTGGAATGTGGGAAGACAAGGGTTGGGCCAGTCCATTCTCTCCAGAACAACCCCACAGGCAACAATTAATTCAACATCTGCATATTCTGAAGAAAAGCGACCAACATGAACTGAGCAGCTCAGCTGAACATACACAGTTGCCATGGTGTGAGCCAGACTTTCCCCACTACCCACGGGGGGAAGTATCTCATAACCAAGTGTCCTGGACCTCACCTGCCTTCTCACTTGTGCTGCTGTTTGCTGCCATCCCATCAGTGGCAAAAGCAGCGTGGTCTTGGTTAGAAACACCCCCAAACTCTCAGTCCCTGCTGCCTTGCCTCCACCTCTGCAAAGGAAAAAGGAAATGGCAATGTCTAGGGCTGCTGACACACTCTGGGTTCAATGGCATGGCATGGGATGAGCAGATGTGCAGGAAGCTTTGGGCTCTGGTTTCCCTACGCTGGCCTGGGCAGGCATTAGAGCAGCAGAGCAGGGTTCCTCCAGTCCCAAGTGCTCCTTCCATTGCTTCTGGACATGGACAGACAATCACTGGGGCCAAAATGCCTGCAATCATTCATTCAGTCTGAGTCAGGAGATACAACAAAAACCCCCACTGGCTTTAATAACTCCCATTAACTTTGATGAGCATCACAGTTCCAGGCTGTACAGCACTTCAGGAACATTTCAGTCACTGCAGCTGTAACAGGACTGTCCTTTGGGGAATTTGTGAGAGCCAGTTGCCCTGTGTGTCAGTGGTTGTGTCCTTCCTGCATTGACTTCTTGTTACCTGCAGGAGCTTCAATTCCCTCCTCTCAATAAAGTTTTGCATGTGGAGATGTGATCAAGAGCCCCACAGGCGGTGGAGCCTGTCCATCCTCGGGCAGGAAAACACCCCCAAGCCTTGGATGGGGACAGTGGTGCCAAAAGGACTCAGCCACACTGGCAATGCCCTGGACAGGGGCAGGATGGACACCCTGCACTGGTCCAGCAGGAAAACCCCGAGTTCAGCACCTTTCATTGCCCAGATTTCCTCCCAGGCAGGGGGGTTGCTGCCTCTGCCAGGCTGGCCCAGGCACAAGGGTGCAGAGCCCCAGCACTCCGTGGGTTTGCTCAGAGCTTCCTCCTGCTGGGTGAGCCTGAGCCGGGTGGGGTGAGGAGAGCAGGTCTGGCAGCTCAGCTGGGACAGCCCCTCCCGGGCTGCAGCTCGGCCCCTCCCTTCTGCCCACACGGGCCGGAGCATCCCCTGGGCTGCCGTGGGCCAGCTCAGGAGTCACCTCCGTGCTTGCAGCATCTCCAGAGGGACAGAGGGGCTCCAGCCCCAGCACACTCCACCTTCTTCAAGTCCAGGGATGTTCTTGGCCAGGGGCAGGATTTAAACACCACTTCCCTCATCCAGAGCAAAGAGTAGAGGGAAACAATGTGCTTCAGCACATGGTTTAAATGAATTTTGGGAAAGTGGAGAAGGTCTGGAATTAAAATCAAACTGCCATCTGTGGAATACTGGAGACTCCACAGGCAGCCCCAAGTAAGGGCTTTCCCACCAGCAGGGAAACCTCAACAGCCACACCTGGAGCCCAAATCACCACATCAGAACCCCAGGGCTGTCTGCACAGCTCCTTCAGAAGAATACAGAAAGCAACCACTCCTTCCTCTCTTGTCGGAGGGTGTCAGGAAGGGTGGGGACAAGGCAGCAAAGAAAAATGTTTTAAGCTTCACTTCAGGTGAGCTCACATTTCTCAGAACTTATTTTTTCACAGCCTTGGTGGAAAAAAGGCAAGTTTGGTGCTGAACAAAAGCATAGCACAAGGCCTGCAGCAGGTTCTGAGGACCTTGAGCAGCAGAGAGACATTTCAGTCTACAAAACGAAAAATGTAACTGAAAATTTATTTTTTTATTTGCCTTCTATGCCTTATTTTCAAAGTTAATCACATGTAGATTTCCTCCCTGTAATAAAGCACCTGACACTGGTGACAATCAGGGCACAAACTGCTTTGCCATCAGTCCCACAGTCCTGCTTCCTCCCAGTGCAATGCTCTCACACTGAAGAAAGAAATGCACCAAACTTAAGGGATAATTACCCAAAGCAGGGCTGGGGGAAGAAACAGTGGATTTTAAAAGTGATTTGCTTTACTACAGAATGTAGAATTAAGGATGCTGCTTCTGTAAGAAAAAGAACTTCTGTGAGTCCAGACACTACTGTGGGAGATGCAATGGCCTGAAGAGGGAGGGAGGGATGGAGGTACCACACATTTTTGGTGGGTACTGGGCAGAAAAATGCTTCCCAACACAGACATAAAGTGGTGACAGCTTTATCTCAGAATTAGGCAGGTGTTTGCAATGTGCAAAAAGGAAAAAGGATGAACAGGAAGCTCAGGCAGCAAGGAATGAGCCTGTGCTTACAGACAAGAGCAGAGGGAAGTGAGAAAGTATTTTTCTTCTGGTGAGGAAAACCCAGTTCCTTGGGTCTGTTGGGCAGCAAAACATTTCTGGGGCCAGCTGGAATTTCTCCTTCTGTATAAAGGATTGCTCCCTTGGGCTTGGGACAGACTGACAGCCATTCTGTACCAAGGATATGTAAGAGTGTGTAGGGTTATGCTGTGATACCTCTGAGAATGTTTATGTAGAGCTTACCTATATCCACTTATGGTGAAACACCTACAGGAAAAGCTGTCTTCAGGCTTTTGCTAAAAACTAAAGACTGGCTGATGACCTCTGATGGCCCTGTCTTCATCACTGGAATAGATAAAATAATGAAAGAGCTAAAATAATGACTTTTAAAAAGCTAAAATAATGAAAGAGCTGCAAACACCAAACTTCTTAGCCCAGGGACTGAAGCCAGGTGAGGTCCCTTCAGAGGAAAGACTTGTCCAGGTGAGATAATGTGTGTCAAGGATCAGCACCAGCCCCTGAACTTGTTTCTCTTTAGGAGGAAAAGATGTTTCACTTCAGGAGGAAGATATTGCTATGTAACATCTTCCCAAAAGTCTTTTTCCTCCTCCCGTCACATGATCATTTAAGCAACTGATCAGATCAGAGCAACCTTTCTGCTCCCTCAGCTCCCTGCATTTGAGGGAAGGGACACACAGAATTGTGCTCCTTTCTCTGCCTCAGGACTGACTCTTCACTCCAGATCCTTTCCAGCTGTTAACCCAAACCAGAGCCACTTGAGTTTTCCCAGGGTGGACAAACCCCTGGAAGCAGAGCCAGCTGTGAACTGCCAAATGTCCCTGCAAATGCAGAGAGCAGAATGGAGCAGAGGCAGACAGGCCCAGGCTAAGCCTGGCTGCTCCCATGGACACTGAGGGAATCCAGCCCTCTGCACAGCTCTGGGCCTGCTGGCACTGCTGCAGACACCAGGAAAGGTTTTCACCAGGACAGGCTTGTCCTGAACACCCTGTGACCTGGCTCCTCTGCTACTCTGGCAGCAAGGCACTGACCTTCACCACAGCAGGAACAACTCAGAAAGAAAATCCAGCAATTCTTTCAGGAGCTGGAGCTGCTTTGCAGTTTGCTCTCCATCCAGACTGAATCTGAACTGCTAAACTCTTGTGCAGATACTGATTTCTGTTCTACATCTGCATTTAAATCCTTCTCAAAGCCTGGCCTCTCACCTCCTTAGATACTATCCCAGTAATCTGGAATCACCTCTAGGGGGAAACTGAGCACAGGGGCAGAACAGAGAGCTGGAGAAATGGTATTTAGAAGATGAACAGATAAATTCTAATGATTCTCAGCTATCAGCATCACACTCAACTTCCCATTTTCTTGATTTTCAGCAACTTCCTGCTGTTTCTATTCCTTACCTCCTCCCCAGCCACCACAGGTGCTTTCACCTGATTAAAGCTCAACAAAGCCCTGCAGTTTGTGACAAACCCTGTCCTGGTGGCAGCAGCTTTGAAAATCTGCTTTTTTCCTCTCCCTGCTGACAACCCCAGGTGCCCCAGTCTCCCTGAGGAGCTGCCCCAAACCAGGATCTGGGGGTGTGGTGGCCACACCTGGAGGACACACTGCAGTGTCACAGTCCCAGGGCCAACCAGAAACTCCCAGCTCTCCACAGAGTCATTTCATAAATGCTCCTCCTTTACACCAGCTGTGATTACAAAATAGGATTAAATTCTTGCTCTGGCCAGAAGCTGCCAGCAATGGAGTTTATTCTCACTGATTTTCACTGTAGCCACCAGTGATTTCACCAGAACAGAAGCACACGAGCCCTGGGGCAGCTGATCCCACTGGATTTGTGCTCAGTTAGGGAATGAGATGTTCCCATTTCCCTGGTTACTTCAGGGACATGAGCAAGGTCCCCAACCCTCTGAGCTGCAACCACCTGACAGTGGAGATAAAAGCACATCCTGGCAGAAGTGGGGATAAAGAGATTATTCTTCCAAGGCATCAGTAAGTGTCAGGCTGACAGATCACAACAGCAATTGCCTGTGGTCCCAGCATGTCCAGGGACAAGGTTCAGATGATTTTCTCTTCAACGTTCTGGGCTGGAAGATGTTTCACCTTCAGTGCTGGGAAGGAACAGCCCTGCATTGCTCAGATTACTTGGATCAGGTGGAGAACTGGGCATGGCAAAATCCATGGAGAGGAGCAGCCCAGCTGTTGGTCACACAGGGACTTTCAGTACCTAAAATCTGGCTCCCAAACCTCCACACATCCAATTTTCAGCTCAGAGAGACAAAAAAAAACATGGACAAAACCAGCTCTGCCTCCAAAAAGGTATCTGCACACAGACCCAGGGCAACCACAGCTACCTACTCCTCCGTTAAGAACTCCAGCCCTAAGCTGCTTCCTCACAGCCAGCTCAAGTGAAAACTTTTCTCTCTGAACACAACTGCACTTCAAACTCACATCAGCCTCACAAGCAGCATGAGGCATTTGTGTTCACACAACACGATTCAAATGTACTCTGGAAAATAAATCCCAACCAATATCTGCTCCTAGAGAGACTTTTCCTGCATCAGTGAGGTTACTCCACAGTGGGATCTGAGCCTTCAGCTCAAGATGCTGCACTCCAACATCAGTCATTAAAAGCCTTCAGGGTTTCATGCACAGACTCAAAGCACATCTACAAAATACACCCATGAAACTCTCCTGCAAGCCAGAGCTCACAGCTGAGAGGTTGGAACAATGATTTACTCCTTTATTAATTTGGATCTTTTTGATCCCATTTCACTAAATCAAACTTTTCCTTTAAAGCTCTGAAATACAGCACCAGCTCAAGGCCACAATGTATTTTTTAAAGTATGTTAAAGTATTTGACCCAGGGAAAAACAAGCATTTAAAAACAAAGTATCATTGCTCTTCAGTTATTTCAGGGTGTCCCACCAGCAAGTCACCAAAACAAAAAGGCAACTCGCACTTCTCCAAGGTTTTACTCCCAATAGGAGACTCTTTGCTAGAGGAAGAAATAAGAATACAACAATAATGTTACAAGAGGCACTGATCCTGGCTTTATTCACTTTAAGATACATCCAACATTGTTATAGCTCACTTGAAATTCAAAATGCTTTTAAGAAACCAACCGTAACACCTTGATTTTTCACCTTACAGCGCTGTTGAAATTTTCAAATAGCGAGTGACTCCCCAGCAATACTGTGCTCTGTGTTATTATACAAAGGTTAAAACTTAGTAGAAACCCTTCAAGTTGTGGTGTTTGCTGTATTGCCTTCAGAAGGACCAGCTCCCCTGGGGAGGAGGCTGCTCCCCTGACCCGCAGGGGTGGCTGCCCGGGGCCCTGAGCTGCTGCACCTTTCCCTCCCCCTGGGCCATTCTGGCAATCAAGTGACAACTGTCCCCACTTCTGCAATGTTGAAATTTTCAAATAGCCCAGCTGCACCTTTGTACTCCCCACCTGCACCTCTGTACTCCCCAGCTGGAACAACTTCTACACAAACCCAGTGAGGACAGCACGGGGTGTCCCCTCAAGGTCACTGACACTGCCAGCAGAGGAAGGGCAGGGGAAGATCCTGAAGCAAGTAGTGTTAATTTGGAATCCAAATTACTTGGCAGTGTCTCCTGCAAATTCAAGATTCATAGAAGACTGTGTTGCAGCCACCATACAATGACATTTAGGCCTACTATGTTTTTGTTTTTTGCTGCATTTAGATTCTTTTTAAAGTGATGAAGAGTGCAGGACTTCAGAAATATAAACATTTCTCTATTAGAAATTGCAAAATTTAGTACTATGACACTATGAAAATTTACAGTACAGTTTATTGATTCTGTGTTAAGATTCAGCACCAATCTGGTGTCTGAACTCTCTCAGACCTATTTTTGCCTAATTAAGCAGTACCAGCATGCCCTGACCCCCATCTGTGCACAAGGCACCCATGGCTGTACCAGCAGGAGCAGGGCTCATGTTGGCCTGTCAGCTCTGGGACTCTGTGACTGGTTTCTCTGTTTCAAGACAGCATAACCAAAATAAGCCTGTTATGTAAAAGCAAAATAACCTTTATCTAAAAACTTCAGTCTGGGTCTTGGACATAGCTCAGTGACATGATCTGCAGAACAACACACCAACCATTCCCACCGGTGTTTGAAGAGGAAACTGAAGGAAAAATCCAAATCCAAGACACTCACTGTTATAGTATCTTTAATTTATCTCGTGTTTTACAGAAGTCTGAACGGATTAAAAAGCACCTCCTTTCCCACCACGCTCCTTACAGTTGGTAAAATATATTCAATGAGCAAATGTATGTGAACAGCTTGAGGATCTGCATCTTGCAAGGATTTCACAGACCAATCAATCAAAAGCCAAATCTCTTGTCGTTTTTACAACCTCGCTTTAATACAATGGTAAATCCACTCGGATCGCAAACCTGTCCAGTCCCATCTCCCCAGAACACTTTGCCAACTCCAGTGTTGATTAGCAAACCTAGTTAGCTTTGGCACGGAGCTGTGCTCTCTTGCCTGTGACAGCCTGGAAGCCTGTTTTGATGCTGGCCACAGAGCAGCGGGAGTGGCAGGTCTCGCACTGCAGGAAGTATAACCGCGTGTCCTTCTGCAGGATGGTGTCGGGGGAGCGGCACGTGTGGCAGGTGACGTACTCCTCTGTGGGAACACACGGGCACTTAACCCAGCTGCTGCTGCACAGCTGGCTGCAAAAGCCCTTCAAACACACCCACCACCTCAGAGGGGCTAGTTATGGGAAGCTAAAAGTCACCCCTGGTTAATGCAGAGGAGGTTTTGTGTGGTACATTATGCACTGGTGCTGTTTTAACGTTAATAATCAGTACGAAGTTCCCACTGGGGTTCCCTGAGCTGCTCTGCTGAGGCAGCACTGCCAGGTAACAGCAGCTCTGGTACTGACACAGCACTAAAGCAGGAGCTTTGTGACTCAGAATCTGAGTCCTCTGACCAGCTGTGGCACACAAACATTGCATCTGTCAATTCATGAGTACAACAGACTGCAAAATTAGCAATTACTGTTGTTTTCCACAGTCCTCATCAAAGCCAAGAGAGGAAACTCAGATGAAAACAAGCAGTTGTCAAATGCTCTGTTTTCCTTGGCATATTTTAGTGCAGGACAGAGTACAGCCCATGGTCCAACCATGGCAGAACCACCTGTATTTGCATTACTATTATCCTCAGCCTCCTCCATGGTGAGCACACACCTGGGCCCCTGGGCATCACAAGGGGCCTGAGAGAAATCTGCAGTGGGAAAGGGAGTTCTACTTACTGATATATCTTCTCAAGACATTCTCTATCTGTTTTTGCTGGAATCTTCCTTTGATTACCAGTTGGTTGTTACCATCTATTGAACCACTAATGGAAAAGAGAAAATTAGTCATTTCATTGGCAGGTGTGAAATGTTAAAACAAATCAGGAACATGAAGCAAGATAAAGATATTCTTCAAGAACAGCACAGCCACAATTGTGTTGTAGGGAAAAAAACTGCAAAATTCTGAGGTACTTAGAGCTACTTCCTACAGGAAGTTTTGCCCAGGCACAACCTTCACCTGCCTTTCTCAGGGGCGGGAACCAGACCATTCCCTTGGACCTGGGAGTTTCCCTCTGTACCTCCTCACTAAAATGTTCTCTCCTCAATCACCCAGCACAGCACTGAAGTGTAGGGAACAAAAGCCTCATGTTCCAGCACATCTATACAGATCTAACCCCAAAAATGTTATATTTGACCAATATCAACCCTAGGCACACCCACAGTCCAGCAGCCTTACCTTGTACCCAATTCTGCCAACAAAAATGCCAGGAGATGTTTTGGCTGACGATGTAATCTAAAAAAAAAAAATAAGGAAATGTTTAACCCTCCCCCTTCAGAGAAATTTGGTATTTATACAGGACTGGCAGGGTAAATCCAACTTAAGTTAGAAAGTTTCAAAGGGAGCAGTGCCAGGGGTCTGCATCAAAGACCACACACACAGTTACTGAGGACAAAAGAAACCTGAACAGTCCACACAAAAAAATCTCCCACTATCCCCAACTCAAGATTACAGCAACTAGTGAAAAGAAGTTTTCTGTTAAAGATTTTTCATTCTTAATGTCCCATCCCCTGAAAAAACATTAGTAGCTACCATTAAAAATTCCCCTTAGTGCACAACCCAGATCCTCAGCAGGGTTTCACCAGGCCTGTTTTGTGGCACACTTCTGATACCCATCAGATCTGCATTCCCAGAAGTGCTCACAAAGAACAGAGCTGGCTCCACAAGACATAATTATGACATAGATATCACTGCAGAAAACAGTGGGAAAACACTACTGGAGTCCATACCATTTACCAAGAGAACAGTATTTGTAGTCAGCTCAAATTAGAAGGAATTCTTCCCCACCCTTCTCCTCAATGCTTGCACACAAATGTCACTGGTGACCCAACTTGATAGAAGCAAATGAACTCACCAAGTTTCAGCCCATGTACCCTTTCCGTAATTTAAGTATAAAATTAGAAATTATCTCAATAAATCAGGTTCAGAAATATCTTCTCAGAGAGAAATGTAATGAGCTCTCTGACTGAAATAGCTTCCACTCCTGGTTTGCCACAGTCACTTGCCAGAAAACTCTGCCTTCAACACAGGAGCACAGAGCAGTGCATCCATCTGCTATTCCTGGGAAATCCAAAGGGGACACTTACAATTTGCAGATGTCTGTGAAGTTGACAAAAGACGTTTTCTTGGTCCCTACTCTCACAACCTGCGGGGGCTTCATGACAAATTTCCGCTTCTCTCCAGCCACCATGTCCGGGTTCTTCTCCCGCATGATGTTAAAAACTCTGTTGAGCAACTGCAAAACAAGGGATTCACACCCACATGAGCATTTTCCACTTCTCCAAGCACCTCACCTCTAAAAGCCACCTGAAACAGCATTCACAGTGAGTTATCAGACTACCTCTGCCTAAGAGCACTTCCCCACCTGCTGCAGAACACGCTTAAATGTTCTGATAAATGCAAAATCCTGACACTGTTTCCCCAAGGGTTTGCTCTGCCCATGGCAGAGGTGTTTGAGCTATGACCAATATTGTCCCACGTGAAAATTACTGTGAGAGAAGACATGCCTTGTTAGCTTCTGCTCATGAGCTTCTGACTGCAAGTACTTCACTGTGAAGTCAGAAATAGGAAATATGAGCATAAGGCTCCACTGATGCAGATGAACATGGAAAATGTTTTAAAAATCTCTGGTACATTACCTCATCATATGTGTAGTCCCTTTCTGAGCCTGCCCACGCAGGTCCTGACTGAAGGCTAAAGGAAATTCCATCATCTTTTTTGCTATCCTCATCCTCAAATGCTGTAAAGAAAGTTTTTGGGGATTCATTAGGAAACATTCTTTAACCTCATGCTTACATGATTTCTAAAAGGTACACAGGAGAAAATTCCACTAAGTTGTGGACTCAAGTCTTCTCTGTCAACAAGGGACACCAGCACTCATGGGAAATTTACACAGTGCTTTTACAGAACATTTTTCTGATAAATTTTGGAACAAAAAAGGCATTTGAACAGAACTTATTCACATACAAGGTGGACTGTATTTCACTTTTGACATCTCACTGAGCTAGGTTATACTTCTACCTTCATCCTTCTCCATTATCTCATCTTCATCTGGAAACTTCACATTCTTCTTTTTCTTCTTTTTATTGCCCAGCATGATATCAAGGTCATCTTCAGGTTCTACTGTCTCTGGCACATCTCCTTCAATTTTCAGTTCCTGCAAAGAAGACAGACTGTAGTTTATCCAGTGTTAACCACAGCCCTCCACTGCACAGCATCAGAAATTACACCAGCTGCACACTGCAGAGGTGAATACTGGTGACATCCACCACAGCCCTGAGACCCAACAGGTAAGAATGCAATTCCAGCATGTTCAAGAGAGCCCCGTTCCCTGCACTACTGCCATGAGCAGGGACAGATTTGCACCTTCTGGTTTAACTTCTGGCTAGCCAGGAACAAGGTCAGGCTGCACTTAAAGGCAGAAGCCATCTGAGGACAGGAGGGAACAAAACACCCCTCGTGGTGGCAGCAAGGGAAGGCAAAGCTGTGCTACTCTAATTTGTTATTGCAATTCTACACACTGAAAGAACACAGAGCAAGTATTTTGTCTTCTGAGGCAGATCAGAGGAACATTTTCTTCCCCAAATGGCAGATTCTGTAGAGGAGGTTTATGCATAACATAACATTTCTCTATCCTCTTGCTCTCTGGGCTTGCCAGTTACACTGACATGTGATACAAAAACACTACTTGGAATAAAACTTGAGAAGAGTAAAAATATCTTGTACACCTTCTGGAACACAGCACAGTAGCCAATCCTTTCCAAAGAAAACACCAGAGTGAAAACACATTTCTTGGCAGATATTCCACTTTATTTGAAGTGCTGGCCTTTAGAGGACTGTTCTGTGTGTGGCTTCTGTCATCCAGTTACCTCTCTAACCCCAAAAGACAATTAACCTTGAGGCAAATCAGCTCTCCCTACAGACTGGTGAATTATTTGCTCGTTGTGCAGAGCAGGCAGGTTTTTCCACTTCTGGACAAAAAGCCCAGGCAAGAGCAAAATGTTCATCAAACAAAAATGACAGACATGTAAAGTTTAGTTATGAACTGCACCAAAACACAGTGACAGACTTGAGACAACTCCTGCACTGTCAGTCTCAAGAAAATGCAAGCAAGACAGTTTTCAGCCATAGTCAAGTTATGTAAACAAACCTTTACACCTTCTTCTGCTTCATCTATGTCAAATATCTTTTTTGTTTTTTTCTTTTTTTTCTTTTGATTGAAGAAGTTTAAATCATCCAAGTCATCTGTTGTATCTAAAAAACAAAAACAAAGGGTTGCCTAAAGAAGTGTAACTGTAGAAACAGTTCAGACATTAAGGTTTCTAATTTACATCCAGATCTTTAAAACATTACAGTAAGACATGAGCAATGATCTGTAACCCCTGTGGATATCCTTCAGGTTTGAAGAGATCATCCTCCTCTGCTCCTTAATACTGTTTTAGTTTCTGCATCTTCTAACTGTGTCTTTTGATTCTTTAAATGTTTAATCTTTCTTTCTCCTGTACAGGATAAATTAGTCATTTCTGTCATTAGAGATGCTTGGACAAAAAATGAGAAGTGCAGGAGGAAGCTACAGTTCTTTGGTTTGCAGCAGGAGCCAATTTTATCAACAAACTGGATTTAAGTTAATGGCACTCTCTGAATTAGGTAATCTTGAAGTGACATTGGCTTCAATTTAAAAAGCAAGATTTTATACACAATCACACACTTATTTCCTGAAAGATTCCAAAGAACACTTGGGTTATCACATTCAGAACTGTCCAAAAACTAGAAACTCCTTTAACCATGTTCCTGTTATTCACAGTATTGCTTAATTGTTCAAATGAAAAAGAGCCATAATTGTGGAATTACTGCAACAATTGCATGTGGAAGATTTAAAACTTCACAGTATTTTAGAGAGACTCTTTTCAGTGCCGTACACAAAGGACTGTTTGAGTTAGAAAACTGGAAATGACATAAGCCCCTGGGAGCTTGGTGATGTCTGTGAATGTGATTCCAAGTAGGAGGGCAATCTGCCCTCCAAACAGGCAGCAGAGATTACTCACAAATCTCTGAACAAACCCAGGCTCTGGCATATTTATTATACTCTGGGATGCCAAATTCTTGAAAGTGGGCTTGTAGTCTCAAAACAGCACCTTTGAGTGTTTTGTTACATGGATTCACTTTACCTTTCTTCCTGCTGTCTTCTTCATCTGCTTCAACATCTTTGTCTTCTGTTGGCTCTGGTTCAACTTCCTTTGTTTCTGACTGCTGAGTCTCTTCTGCTTGTGTGTCTCCTCCTCCTTCCTCATCCAGCATGAAGGGCTTCTTCTTTTTCTTCTTCTTCTTGCTCATAGTAGGATCGAAAATCATCTGTAAAAGTCAAGAGCTCCTTAGCAGCTCAATAATCACCCCCCATTTATTACTGGTAACACTTTTCCCAAACTGCTCCTCCGCTTCAACCTCAACTGTGTCAACTACAAGAGTTCACAGCACCTGTTACTTTTCCTGTACTCCAAGTTTCCTGTCACCTCTTTATTAGTGCAGCTGAAAATATGTTAAAGCTGTGACTCTCTGACAGACTGGCTACCAGCTCTATTTTATGACCATTATGGACTCCAATTCTGCAGTATTAAACACAGCACCACCCACCACATGGTCTGAGCACAGATCACTTCCACTTGTGAGACATACTAATTCCCACATTTATTCAAGGCAAGATTTGCCAACAACTGTCTTGACAAGAACACTCTGGATGAGGAGGAAATCTAGAAGGGGCAGGTGATACAGCAAGACCTGCATCAGCTCTGAACACTGTGAAATGGGAAAGGTCTCATCCTTCTCCCTCCCCAGACTGAGAAACTGAGCCTCGGTCACCAAGTGATTAAAAGCTGTTAATGAGCTCTTTAGCCAGCAAAGCAGCTTAATTCACCTTGTCTGGCTCCGAAGAAAGCACTAACCCCAGACTCACTTTTAACCTATTCATCATCTGCAGACCTGAGGGATTTTTTCCCAACACATTAAAGCCTTTTGTTTCACTTCAGACACAAGCTGACATCCCAGCTGTTGGTCAGTTTGTTACACACACCTGCCTGGACTGCCACACCTCAGTGGCATATATTAAATACAACAATTTTAGACACTTTCTCCATTGTTTATTTCTTATCCAGTAATGGAAGAATGTTGTCACAGAGCTGTACTTCACCACCATGAACACCCTCACTCAAGAAAGAGCCAGCACTTCACCAAGGAGCAGTTCTCCAACTTCTTGCCCAGCTGCCCCCTGATGTCTGGTGGTTTCTCTCTCCTCACAACACAACCTTTCCTTGCACTTCTAATTCTCCTACACATGCTGTTCTTGTGATATTCTTCCCATTTTCTGAAACATACATGCTTCACACAGGCTCTACTAAAGGCACCAAACTGCTCACATGAGTGTCTGAGGCACAACAGCCCCAAAGCCTGCACATATATGGGAGCCACTGAGGCTTTCCAAGTGCTGAAGTGGGTCTTCAGTTGCACACTCTGTGCTGGAATGATCTTGAAAAGAGTTCTGCCAGAGGGATTGTCTCTGCTGCTTCCTTAGACAGTGGTGCAAATCACGCTGCTGTAATGCACAGAAATCACAGCATGTCCAACTGGTTCCACATCTGCCTCCTCCTGGCCCCCCCAGCCTGCTGGGACAGCAGAGCGAACAGCATGGGCACACGGCACACGGCACAGCCTCAGGATCAAGCACAAGTGGCTGACTCATTTCCATGAAGATGCTCTGCAAGACTCTGAAGAGGTTTTTATTGTCTCATGTGAAACAAACCTAAGATCATGCCTTGATCAGATGTAACAGTTTCTAAGCAAGAATCAGCCCACCCAAATCACTCTTTTTGTGAGAGAAAAGACATCTGAACCACCATAAAGGATCTCTTGTGTCTACAGAGACTGAGTGTCTGCAGCCAAACCACACTGAACTCAACTCACCAAGACAACTCCTGGATGCAGGAGATTGGTTTTCAGCACCAAACCCAGGAGCCTTGAGCAGGGCCACCTCAGCCAGGCAGGGCAGGGCAGGCTTCTGCACACCCAACACCTACTCAGAACATGCCACACTCCACAACCCGAGGAGGAGGACTAAGCCTGAAATATTTTGTTCACCAAGGGCTTCAACAAGCACTCAGCAGGAGCCTTAGGTCACATTTGCTTTAATAAGTCATGACATAAGTGAAGCAGCCTGATAACCCAGCTGGCCACGTTCTGGCTGTCTAAGGCAGACGTTTCCAAACTTTCTTTATTTCTCTGCTCAGCACATAGGCTTGGGCTGAACTTTATGATACCATTTAGTGGTGACAAACTACAAAGTTGCAGGTTTTCTACTGAAGGAACCACACCCCCAGCACAAACACAACAAACGTGGATGCCTTTCCTGTGGGGAAAAAAAGGCATAAATTCCCATCCTGTTCCTGCTCTCAGAGCCAAATTCCCATATGGGGTTTCCTCCTCTGAAGACCACATGGTTCCTTCTCATATCCATCTCCATATACCTGCTCCTTACTTAAGTGCCTACACTGTCAAAATCCCAACGTACAGAAAATCTGCAAGCTAACAAACAGAGGGGGGAAACAGAATCAAAGTTTCATAGATCAAATGCAACTCAAGACTGAAGCCAATGATCCTCTGAACTGCTGTGACAGTGGCAAAGGGCAGGGATTCCAACAGAAGTCACCAATAAAACCCATTTCTTTAGTCTGAATAAACACAGGCATGTCTAAGAATCAGACATCACCCCTGCCCTGATCAAGTCAGTTCAGGTGTCCTTACACTACACTGACTGATGTCTAGGGTGAGAGGCAAAATTATTAGGACCAAGCAGCACTTAAATTTTCTGGCTGCTCAAAACACAGCATTCTCTACTATTATTGCCTGAAGCTTCACAAACCCGCAGGATTCAAAGAACTTTTGGATCTTCAATAGGATTATGTACCTTGTAAGATTTTTAATACACCAAACAGACATTAACAGAGCACTTCCCCCCACAGACTGGGCCTGCTGTGCCCTAGCTCTGGGCAGCACTCAGGGATGTTCCCAGCAACGAGTTTCATTTGTACACAACCCTGAAAAAACTACAGCTCAGCACAATGAACATCTTACCATCTATCCCAGTTTCCAGTGTTAATTTGTCTTCATGTGTCTTCACACTCCTCAACTTCAGAGGCTTTAAAAAGTTTCACCAACTTAACACCAATATCAAAGTCTTTGGCTCCCAGCAACCACAGACACAAGTTCTGGAAGGCACCTGCACTCACAGAAGAGCAGGGCCAGCTCAGCTGTGTTATCTGCCACCCTCTTCATTCTCTGCCACATAAAGCAGCCCAGAGGTGGAATTTCACTATGGATCCCAGGAATCACTTCAATATCAAATTAAACGACTATGCAAGAAAACCAGTTTTATTGATACAAACCAATTTCAAACCAGGACACTCCATGAACTGTTGCAGGGCCCTGTGACCACCTGAATCAGACAGCACCTGATGCAAGCATTCCTGAGTGCAGAGAACAGCCCAGACATGAGAACTGCAGCTCCCATGACACATTTAGGCACAAAAATGCAGCGTATTCATTCTAGATGTTAAAGCAGCTGAGTAAGTCAGTCACAACTACCACTAAAAGAAGTGGTAATTACACCAGTTCTCCTTCATGACGTAGGACAAGCCTGTCTCCAAGGCTTGAGTGATCACTTTGCTCTGAAGGAAACGAGCCACACAGGTATTTTAAACAACACCACAGAGAAGACACAAGGCCAGAAGCAGCCATCTCCTGGATCCAGCCAGAGCAGCTTCCCACGGGCTACACCAGGCTGATGAGCACCTCACACCGGGAAAACTTTCCTTTTCCCCACGAGAGCAATGGAAATGAGGCCAGTAAAGCTGCTAACACAGGGCATTCACAACAACTGAAAAATTTCTCAGATGTATCAACTTTCCTAGTACTGTGCTCAGACAAACACCACCATATCTAGAAAACGTGCAGTTATAATTTGTTCAGATGTTGCTACTCGGCTCTCAAGGTTAAAACCCGAGATACGAAAGCTCCCAAACGCTGCGTTTCGCTACAGAGCGCAGAACACGATGGAGAAGCGCTGGCGGTGCCATCTGCCTCCCTCTCCGGATCCTCCCTGCCAGGGGCGGCCGCCGGCAGCACACCGGGAGCTCCAGGCGAGCTCCAGGCCTGCCCAGGACTGGCGGCCCCAGCACACACCCGCGGGCCCGGCGGCGCTCCAGGCAAGGCGCCGGCCCGCGTCCGTCCCAGCCCGGC
>VXBB01000350.1:77878-121610 GCA_013399915.1 Illadopsis cleaveri | reverse complement strand
AAGGGAAGGGAAGGGAAGGGAAGGGAAGGGAAGGGAAGGGAAGGGAAGGGAGTGGAACTCCCGCCGTGTTCGCACAGCCCTCGATCCAGCACGGACCGGGCTAGAGGGGACCGCGGTGCGGCATCTGGTCTAAACTCCCTCCTCCGGCAGGGCCATCCCAGAGCACATCGCACGGGATTGCGTCCAGACGGTTCTGGGATGTCTCCAGTGAGGGAGACTCCACAGCCTCCCTGGGCAGCCTGTTCAGGGCTCAATCTCTGCACAGGAAAGAATTTCTTCCTTCTGTCCAGGTGGAACTTCCTGGGCATCAGGTCCTGCCCGTTGCTCTGGTGCCATTGCCGGGCCCCAGGGGGCAGAGCCTGGGCCCTGCTGGGAGCCCTCCCTGCAGGCAGGGACAGACAGGGCTGAGGGCCCCTCTCAGCTGGGGCTCCTCTCCAGGCTGAACAGCCCCAGCTCCCTCAGCCTTTCCTGGGCACGGAGATGCTCCAATCCCCTCATCAGCTGCACAGCCTCTGCTGGCCCTGCTCCAGGAGCTCCCTGTCCCTGCTGTGCTGAGGAGCCAGAGCTGGACACAGCACTCCAGATGTGCCTCCAGGGCTGAGGAGAGGGGCTGCATCCCCTCCCTGACCTGCTGGCAATGCTTCTCCCAGTGCTTTCCAGGATCCCAGGGGGCACCTTGGCCACAAGGACACACTGCTGGCTCGTGGAGAGTTTCTTGTCCACCCCCAGATCCTTCTCCACAAAGCTGCTTCCCAGCAGGTTGGCCCCAGCCTGTGCAGTGCCTGGGGCTGTTCCTCCCCCGGTGCAGGACCCTGCATTGCTGAATTTCACAAGGTTCCTCTCTGCCCATCTCTCCAGCCTGCTGAGATCCCGCTGAGGGGATGCACAGTGACCCCGATGGGGAGGCATCAACCACCTCATCCAAGTCATTGCTGAACAAGTTCAACAATAGTGGGCCCAGGAGTGAGCCCTGGGGGACCCCACTAATGATGGGCCTCCAACTGTGCCACTGTTCTCTCTGACCAGCTTGGTGTTGGAATGTTGGTATTCCCATGCAAGTCTCCTTTGCTTGCTGAGCTGTTCTTGATCTGGCTCGGAACAGAGATTACCACCATATCCTAAAAGTTGTTATCTGTGATGGGACATGCTGTTGTAAATACCTCGTTGTCAGAACATCAAGGGCTTTTCTGTAAGTAAGAATGTACATTCTTCTGCTTTTTAATAATGTGAAAACACTTTTGGAGATCATGGCTCCTGGGACACAATCAGTTCTTCTGGCAGGGAGCCTGTATTCACTCTTGAATATTCACTCTTGAATACAGAATCACAGAACCACAGGATCAGTTAGGCTGGAAAAAACCTCTGAGATCATCGAGTCCAAGCTATGAGCCAACACCACAATGTTACCTAGATCATGGTACTGAGTGCCACATCCAATCTTTCCTATGCATTTCCAGGGACAGTGGATATCCACCTTCCTGGGCAGCCCATTCCTATGCCTAATCACCCTTTCTGTGAAGAAATTCCTCTTAAACAGCTTAAAGCCCCCAGGCAGGTGTCATGTACCAGCTGGAAAAGAGAGCTGACCTTCACGAAGGTACAGGTTGGTCGGTCAACCTGTGTGATCCCCGGAACTGGAGACTTGTGGGTGTACAAAAGGACTCTGGAGAATGTCTGGTCCAAGCTCCTTGCTCATACAGGGGCAGTGGGAACAGGTTCCTCAGGACCTTCCACGGGGTTTTGAGTATCTAAGGACGGGGCCACCACAACTTCTTTGACCTCTTCCATCTTCACAATAAAATGTTTTTTTTCTATGTTTAAGCAGAATTTCCTGTATTTCAGCCTGTGTCTTCTGCCCCTTCTGTCACCCAGAAGAGTCTGGCTTTGTCTTCTATTCACCTCTGTACACACTGATGATCCCCTTGAGTCTTGTCTTTCTATTTTGAATGACCAGGCTCTCTCAGCTTCTCCTCATATGTCCCATCCTCCAATCCCATTGCCATAAAATCACAGAATGTTTTGGCTGGGCAGGGACCTTAAAAATCATCTAGTTTGAACCCCCTGCCATGGGCAGGAACACCTTCCTCATTCCATTTCCCTAATACTACCTAATAAAAGAATATGGCACCAATGAAAACAGCTATTTACCATGAGGTGTTAAAATTCTGCCTCCCAACCAACTCTGATGTTTAAAGATCATCTGTTTCATGCAAGGTAGAGTGTTAGAGCAGGCAGAGCCATCAGTCCAAAGATTGCTACAGGATTTGTTTTACATTTTAATATTTTCAGACCCTTTGGATTCTTGAAGGCCCATAGATAACTTCCCATTAGGTGATGTAAATTTACACACACTCTATCATTTAACTTTGTCATCGCCTACAAGAAACATCTTGTCTATCTTTGGTTTTCCTTTCCTTTGCCTTTCCCACTTGCCTCAGTGGGCATTGAGGGCCCCCAGCATGCTGTTAGCAAAGCCATCACTTTGGAGACAAAGCAGGCACCAGGACAGGACCAGTTTTAGCTTTTCCCAAGATGACTACAATACTTTTCTGTTAAACCCCTGAAAAACAGCTTCAAAAGCTTACTTTTCTGTCTTGTTTCTGTACCACTCTGTTTCTCTGCATATTTGCCCCACATTTGTGTCTTTGTCACTTGCCCTTGTGTCACAGAGATGCTGCAGATTTTCAGGTACTGCAGGCAGCTCTTTAATCAGAGTCACAGAATGTCCTGGGCTGGAAGGGACCCATAGTGCTTATCCTGTCCAGCCCCTGTCCCTGCACAGACACCCCAACAACCCCACCCTGGGCATCCCTGGCAGAGCTGTCCAAACACTCCTGGAGCTCTGGCAGCCTCGGGGCTGTGCCCATTCCCTGGGGAGCCTGGGCAGTGCCAGCACCCTCTGGGGGAAGAACCTTTCCCCGATATCCAGCCTGACCCTCCCTGGCACAACTCCAGCCATTCCTTCAGTCCTGTCCCTGGTGACTGGAGGAAATAGGTTAATCACACATGTTTGGTATTGCTGTAACACTGAAGCTGGTCTCTCACCAGATTCTTCTTCCTTCTTTTGCTGCAGACTTCTGCTTTGATATTCCTGTCATAGGAGACTCCACTCTGGAATGCTTGCCCTGGCATGAAGCTGGAGCACATGGATTGCTGATGGCTGTGCCTGCCCTGCCCCAACACCTTCCTCACTGCCCAGGGCTCAGCTAGACCAATCTCCTGCCCTGAGACAGGATAATTATATTTTTATATCATCCCCAGTTATGTGTGTCTATGCTGTTCTTAAAAACCACCATGGACAGAGATTCCCTCCACAGCCTCTTCAAGTGCCTGACAACAAAATATCTTCACCCTCCTAGCTGAGACTTAACCCAATGGCTGTTGCAGTGTCCTTGAGGACACAGCAGCTCAGTGTTCCCTGTGTGATAACCCACAGGCCTTTGGAATATCACTGTGCCCCTTCTTATCTTGCCCCCACAACCTTCTTTTTCAAAACATGGAAATCCAGCCCCTCCAAACTTTTTGTTCTCGATTCCATTGCTGTCTTCTGCACCTCACTTAATGTCCACATTCCTAAAGTTCAGTGCCCAGTTCTGGGCATAGCACTTCCATCAGATTCCTGGGCAGTAACAGACCAGCTCAGATAATTCCCTAATGTCTCATCCATAACATATCTGTTAACACATTCTAGAATAAGATTCTCTGCTTTCTTTGTCAGTAATACTTGGGCAGTGTGTTTTATTGATGACAAATACCCTGAGGTACCTGACGATCAAAAATCCCTTCAGCTGGGCTGCCTGGTGAGTAACACAAAACATAATGTGCATGATGCTTGGAAAGCCTCAGGAGAAAAGGATCTGCCAGGAGTGCTGGGCTGTGGTTTCCCCACACAGACACCAAAACACTGCCTTTGAAGTTCCTGGTTGTAGCCTCACAACATCAAAGCACACCTGGAAGATCGCCTTACATTGATTTTCCCCCTTCCCATGCCAACAGACTGTTCAGGATGCAGGACTGCCCTGTTCTTTCTTCTTCCTTGCTTTCCTTGTGAATTAATTAAGTCCCAGAAATGGAAGAGTGCTAGTGCATTAGTTGTTAATTAGTTGTTACCAATTACATTTTGCCAAGACCAGGTGGAACTTGTATCTTTGATCTGATATTTTGGGGGAAAAATCCTGCATGAGTTTTGGTAATAAAAGCACAGTTTGGGTTAAAGAGCTTGTAGAAACACACAGAATGAAAGATTTCTTCTACTTTTTTCCCCCTTATTTTACTGAAGAGCAACAGTTGAGACAATAAGGAAGAGGCCTATGAGACAGCAGGTCAAATAGAATTTTAACTTCAGTAACTAAAGCTCACATTCTTAAAGCTCAGAATGTGAGTGCAATACAAGTATTGTGCAGTTACCCAAGTTACAGGGACGAGCAGTCGGATTCTGGGAGGAATAAACTTCAAACAAAACCTTGAATTTGGGGGGATGGCACAGTGGAAATCCCAGTCACAGGAAACACCCTTGTGGAGATTGCGAGTGTGTTTTTGAGTATTACCCAGCCCTCCAAACAAATTTCTCATGGATTTGCCTGGCTGAATTCCACGCCCTGCTCTTGGGCTCGCTGTGATGCTGAAGCCAGACTGTGCCACGGTGCTAAAACCTGAAGACATCACATCTGTTTGAAGTAGGCATTACACACCGAAACTGAAGTTATGGAATCATACGTGGCTCATGTTCAGCCTGAGGAAGAGAAGGGTCCGGGGAGACCTTAGAGCCCCTTCCAGTACCTGAAGAGGCTTCAAGAGAGCTGGAGAAGGATGTGGGACAAGAGATGGAGGGACAGGACAAGGAGCAATGGCTTCTCACAGCCAGAGGGCAGAGTTAGATGGGATGTTGGGAAGGAACAAGTGGTGAGGCCCTGGCATGGAGTGCCCACAGAAGCTGTGGCTGCCGAATCCCTGGAAGTGTGCCACGGCCAGATTGGGTGGAGCTTGGAGCAACCTGGGATAGTGAAAGGTGTCCCTCGCAGGGAATGGAACGAGATGGCCTTTGAGGTTCCTTCCCACTTAACCGTTCTGGAATTCTGTGATTCCTGTGGACTGTGAATGGGAAGAGCCAGGGGCACAATACCAGAGGACCCGGTGCCGCGGCTCGGAGCGCTCCCGATCCCGGGGATCCGCGCGTGCCCCGATCCGTGAGGGGATCCCGAGGAANCCGGGCCGGACAGCATTCCTAGTGCTGTTCCCGGGGACTGCCCGGGCCGGACAGCATTCCTAGTGCTGTTCCCGGGGACTGCCCGGGCCGGACAGCATTCCTAGTGCTGTTCCCGGGGACTGCCCGGGCCGGACAGCATTCCTAGTGCTGTTCCCGGGGACTGCCCGGGCCGGACAGCATTCCTAGTGCTGTTCCCGGGGCCTGCCCGGGGCAGCGCCGCAGAGCCCCGCAAACAGCCCGGACACGGCAGCCCGGGGCCCAGCAACTCAGGGGTTTTCCCCTTTCTCCTGCACCTCGTTTGGAAAGGGGATAAGTGGGGGCACAGCAGCTCTTGATACAGCTCAGAGCACTATTTTTTTCCAGAATATTGGAAGACCAGTCCGCTCTCAGTTCAAATTGACCAGAAACAGTGAGTACAGAGGTTTATGGTTAAAACCGCTTGTGCATTCCGTGCAAAGGGAAGTTTAAACACACCACTCGCTATTTCAGAAGAGGGGAAGGCAGGACTTTGTTCTTCTCCTGACTCTCTTACGGCTCTTGGCTGTAATTTGAACATCGCGTTTGCAGACGTTTTCAACAGTTACTGAACAAACCAGGTACTCAAAATTCACCAAAAACTGTAGGTATAGAGAGCCCAGCTTCCCCTCTGTCACAGCTCAGTTTGCTAAATTTTCTGCCTGGATAGCCATAGAGAGTGTCCTTTGAAGTGAATGCTTTGTCCAATGTGTGAGAAATGCTTATGTTGGGAACTGTAGCCTTTGTCATGTAACTTTTATAGTCGGATTTCTGCCAGCCTGCTTTGGTAGCCACCGTGCAGAGGCTGTCCAGGAGCTCCCTGGAGCCCTAAAGCGCAGGTTGTTGCTGTTTATTGCTCTACTTGACAAAAATCACAGAAAAATCCATTTGGGAATAAAATAATATGCAGACAGAGCTTTTGATAGCTTCCCTTTCTAATACAAATTAAAAAAAAAAAAAGAAAGAGAGAGAAAAATGAACATGCAGCTTGAACAAGCTCTGGTTGAGAAAGAGCAGGTGAGACTGGGTTGGTCCTAGAGCCAAGAACAAGGTTCATATTCAGTCCCTCCTGCACACAAGGAACAGAGGACTCTGAACATAATCACAACTGCATTGATATTCCCTGTCTCCATCAGCCTTTTCTCCTCTTACAGAATACAGGTGCAAGACTCACAACTGTAGAGGTGTCACTTTTTTCACTGGAGACTTTCCTTCCCTTGAAGGCAAATTGAGATCAAAAGTGTTCAAAGCACCACTGCAGTTCTTGGCTCACGTCTCACTCAGCAGAAGTTGTCACTAGCTGTGGTCCAGGCCCACCCTGTGTACACAACATTTTAACTGCATCCATTGAAGGAGGGGGTAAATACTTACTGAATGGCCAGGAAACACTTTGTTCCAGGTCTATATTACAGAAAGCTGCATGTGGATAAAAATGTTAAAGATATGTCTAGGAATGACACAAGAGCATAAAAAACCTTTTCCTGATCTCATGGAAATGCCACCTTCTGTCACAAGTTGTGAGTGGGAGGAAAATGGATACACATGGACATGATTTAGTTTATTTTCTCGTGGCAGCCCCTTAACTGGAAGTTGACACATACCTACTGGGGATAATTGGTAATATGAACCAACACCAGGGTTTAAGTGTTTACAGACCCAAATTACATCTTGGTTCTGAATTTCCAGCAAAGTCCTTGACAAAAATAAAAACAATTAGATCCATTTTTAAGCTGTCAGAGATCTGTGAATGCAGATATTTCACTGAAGCAGCTCCTTGTCTTCCTATTACCTAAAGTTTTAAGTGACTGACTTAAGGCCAGTCAAAATAAATCTGCAATAGAGGAAAAAACAAATGTTGAGTGGGTTTTGAAACCCCATTTTAAGCCATTCCCATCTCCCAGAGACCACAGATACTTTGTTCAATGTGCAAGGCTTGCCACTCTAGCAGCACCCACAGTTTTGCAGGGACAGGTGCACTGATCAGACCTGGTGACTGCATCAGCACACACAGGAGGGGGCTGTCAGCTCCAGGAGAAAAATCAGGGGGATTGGTAAGAGTTCTGCTCAGTCTCTTTCTAATTAGCACGTTACTGTACAAGGTAGGAAAGAATTGCAAACACTGGCACAGTGAGCTGGGTTAAGGGACACTGTGCAGCTCACCCACATTCCTAAATGGGATTTTTGTACAGCTGTGGTTGGAAAATGGAGGCTCAGTAGTTTTTGTACACAGTGAAAAGAAAAATGAAAAGTGTTATTCTGGGCATATCATGGCCTTGCTCACAGAAATGCCAATGTTGCCGCCAATATCCTGAAGTTGCTGGCCTGAAAATGGACTTTTTTTCCATCATTCTGACAATAAGGATCTTCTTTGATTCTGTGAATTATTTAAAAAGCAAAAGGTCAAAAATAATATTTGGTTCTTTGATCTTATTTTCAAATAGTAATATCATGGAAGCAAGCTGGAAATGCCCTTCCTTCACAGGGAGAGGAAACTGCTCAGTCCATGAAAGTTGGTGTATTTGGCAAATTTTGAAAGCCTTTGCCTTGCCTCAGTGGTGACAACAGACCCACAGAGAGCCTTCAGTAAATCACAAAGGAGCTGATTTGGTTAATGAGGGGATGGTTTCAGTAGTCACACGTTTTGATACATTCCAGTGCTTGGGCACTCACAGGCATGGACGAGCAAAAAAAGTCTTTGAGGAGTCCCTGTGTGTCTGCACCCAGCATGACACCATCTCAAACAGACCTATGGCTTCACACAACACCTCAGCTGGCCTGGGAGCACGGAATGCTGCCCCTCTGAGGCTGCTGGTGCCCCTGGAAAGCCAGGAGAGGATCTGCCAGAGATGTTTTGTGAGGCTGTACAGGTGTTGTGGCAGTTCCTGGGACTGAATCCTCCCCCACAATGCTCTTTACAGCAGTGGCCTTTTGGAGCATGGAGCCAGAAGGAAATACTTGGAACTGCTGACACTTTTTCCCCAGGCTCTGAGAAGATATTAAGTGCCCAATTGCCATTCATTTCTCACTTGAATATCTGGAGCACATGTGGGGGCTCTGTACAGGGTACACCAGTGCTCAGCCTTCCTTAGGAGCAAACTCTGACAAATGGGAAGCTTTTTAAACAAAGAAAATGTAAGAATTTTTTCAATTATCCAGAGTTCAGATGGATCTGAGAGGCGGGTGAAGGTGCTGAAAATAAGAAAAATAGCTTTGTAAAACAGGCAGAAGAGTCAGTTATGCAATGAAACAGGATAAATGTGTCTTAGATGAACATCAGACAGGGATTTCTCTACAAACAAATAGTATTTTTAGCCTGTTAGCTTCATGGAATTGCCTTAGAAATCCTAACTTCAGGCCAGCCTGTCTTCAGGGTACTAAAAAAATTTACAAACTGTTGGGCCAAGAATGCTGCTTCTGTTTCTTAGGAGCAGTTTGAAAAGAAATGCACAAAGATTGCCTGAGTATGCAGGTACTGCTGTCATTAAAATCCATATTCAGAAAAATAACACTTGATTTGCCCCAGACACAGGTGAGTGTCTGGACCTCGTGCTAGTGACAAGCTAGCTTAGACAAGATGCTAATCCTGGGAACTGAGGGAGATTTCAGTGCCTGTTGTCCTCAGAGAGTCAGAAGTCTGCAGGATTCAAATGTCTGGGAGTTTAAGTCCAAGCCTGTGCTTGTGCACAAAAGCAAAGAAAGATCATAGAATGCATTGGGTAGGAAGGGACCTTAAATATCATCTCGTTCCAATGCCCAAGATTTCCTGTAGGAAATATTTCCCATAAGGATAACCATGGCTGTGTTTGCTTTGCTAACAGCATCTTTGGCAGAACCAAACAGCACCAACCACAGCAGGGAAGCCTCACAGAGTGTTCAGGGCACATGAGCACATCTGGACCTGCTGGATCTCAGCTGCTGGGCAGCTCCTACAGCTGGAACTGTGACACCCTTGTCCCAATAACTAGAGGTAGGATCCAGCTGCAGCTGGGAGAGGGAATTCCAGAGGCAGCCTTGTGTGTCCCTTCCTCCCTCCCTCCCTCCCCTTCACAGGCTCTCACAGCAGCAGGTTCTGGGCACTCAGCTCCATGACTGGGGCTTTTACAGAATGGAAAAAACAAAACTGTCTCCCAGCTCCATGTTTGAAGGAAACCTGAATCCCTTCAAAGAGCAAGAATCCATGCTCCCTTTCCCTCCTCTGTGCTGTCTAGTGTGTGTACAATTCCTGAATCAACTCTGTTTACCTGCAGGAGCTGATGTCCTGTACCAGCAAGGGACATGACAAGGGAGTGTAGCTCTGGCTGCTGCTTCTCTCTTCAGTTTCTGCAGGTGATGGACAGCTGCAGAGAAAATATTCTGTGTTACAGCAATAAGCCAAACAGAAGTGGATTATTGGTCACAAACCAACAGATGGCTCACAAACAAACAAACAAAAAAACAAAAGAGGTGAAGAGAAACACAACTGACACCACTCTAAAGCAAAAGAAATCCCAAAAACAAACCAACCAACCAACCCAAAACCCAACAGCAACAACAACCCCCCCCCAAACAAACAAAAAAACCAAGAAAAAAACAAACAAAAAACCCCACCAAACAAACAAACAAACAAACAAACCCACCAAACCCAGAGTGAGAAAAAGAGGAAAAAAGATAGCAATTAGCCTTATCCTGGTGGGCACTGGAGCAGAGGAGACACTCATTAGGGTCTGTGGGATACACAGCAAAGGGAAGGGCAAAGGCTGCAGATAACCCCAGGGTTTCTACCCCCCCATCTAATGGGGTTTGTCTTTGAACTGCAAATACAAAACCAAATACAAATTGGTTCCCAGCTCTGGGTTTGGACATAAGGATGCAGGTCCAGAAAAGAAAGGCATTCCGTGGAAAAGGGAAGCAGGCACCCCTTCTGCCAGTAGCACCATCATATTCCCAGTGCAGCTGTCTGGCAAACTCTGGGCTCCCAAACAGTAGTTTCATTATAAGTACTTCCCATAATAGTATGCTTTCCCATAAGGATTTATTTTATGGTAAGAGAGCCATGACATTTCTAACAAGTAAACATCTGCCTTGGCATTGAATACTTTTGTTTATACAGAGACAAGTGAGAAAGGAAACAAAAGTCAGGAGCCTAAGTTGCAGAAGTGAAAACCATATTTCTTCTCTAGGTACCTTGATCTCTAGATCATCTGAAGGCATGGGCAAAGCAGCTGAAACGTGCCTGAAGATTTATGGAGCATTGCCTCACACCCAGCTGCTTTGTTGCCCTCAAACACTACACTCTCATTTGGCTGCATTTTCCAGTCCATGCAATAGATCTTCATTTTCAATGACATGTTAGCATAAGAATACGGGTGCCAAGTGGATTTATCCATCCCCATCTACATCTTGAAAAGGTTCAAGAGATTTACTTACTAAAATATGCTCTAAGTGCATATATTAAGAGCTGGGAGGTTTTCACAATTTGAAGGCCTCTAACAGCACCCTTGAGAGCACCTTTCATTTTTGCTGATTTTCTAAATGAGGGTGCAACAGTCACAGCCCAGGTTGGACCCAAGTCCCGCAGAAGGATGATGTTTGCTTGAAACACTCAAATTATTTAGCCCAGGAGGCTGGTTTGAATCATGTCCTGGTGAAGGGACATGATTTTGGCTCAGTGGAGGAAGACTGTTCATTCTATAATGAAACCCTTACTCCAGAGAAGCTCCTTTCAGGAGTTCCAGCATGTGACTGTTTTAGCATTTCCTCCCTGGTGTGAGCACCACATCTTTGCAGCAGCACTGGGAAAGGAGTAAAATCCCTTTCTACATACTGCTTTCCCCTGAAAAATTGGCCCATAGTTGGGAACCCCATGCACTAAAGCATCTTGGACCATTTCACTTCAATTCCATTTCCTGTCAGAACAAACCCCAGCTTTGCCATGGCTGACACTGGGTTTGTGGCTGTTGTTCTGCTCTGGATTACACATTGCTCCCCAACCACAGGCTGTAGAGCCCAGGGATCCTGATGTTCAGCACTTCCCTGCCATTTGTATCTCCTTCCCTTTGGCATCCCTTGAGGACACAAGTGATTTTCTGAGCTTGGTGCCACGCTTCACACGGACAGGGCAAGCACAGGTTTGTGCTGTAACTCAGGACACTGGGTGGAAGGTAACGGGCAGCCCAGCCAGGGAGCCATTTGGCAAGAGGTGTCTGAGGGGGATAGAAGTTCCTGCTGTCCCTTTTGCTCAGGAGGAGCTGGGAATCCTTCATTTGTTGAAAGATTTCTCCAATAACCAACTTAAGTCCCTTGCAGTAAGCAGTCTGCTGTCCCAAACTTACTTCACTTTCTTGCCAGGAGGGGAGAAAATCCAATTCACTGCCTATTGTTATCATTCCTTTTTTCTAGGAGAAGCAGACTGTCCTGTGTCATGACCAAATTTATGACTTTATTTTTGCTGCAACTGTCGTGACGCCAAACCATGGTAAACAGCAAGGAACAGTAACCCAGGACAGAGATAAATCCAGCCCAAAAAGTCATTATTAGCTCATCTGCTCACTGGTAACTTGGAGATTTCTTTTGTCCCTGACTCTTGCCTTTCCCTTGCACGCATCTATCTCTCTTTTAAGCGCAATCTGGAGCTCTCCCCACTCCTAGAGAGGAACGAGCACGTGGTAGACTGGCCCTGGCTGGACACCAGATGCCCACCAAGCCTCATGGAAATGCCTGAGACAGTATCCACATGGAGCAATCCATGAGGTAGTTCCTTAGACTGATTCCCTCATGTCCATGGCTTTTTCACAGCATGGGCTCTGTAAGTACATAGGAAGACAATTCCTGCCCTGAGAGATGTAGGAACAAATCTACAGAGTCATTCTGACCATTTTCTCTTGGGGGATGCATCCTGTGCTTGCAGCCATGTGTTTTATCCAGGTCTGATCCACAGGCATAAATCCTGGGATAGGGCAGTTTACGTGCCTGCTCTACCTCAAGTGGCATTAAAAATTCCTGATAATTGCTGTAATTTTTAATACAAAGTGAATTTAGGAAACCCAGATCAATAGTTATATTCTTTCTGAACAGGTAACAGCAGAAAGATTCTCCCTGGAAAACCTAGGACAAAGTTTCTTAAAATCAGAAAATAAAAATCCTCTTTTACAGTGATAATTGAAGCCATTTGTTTCAATAAACTTGAACCTGAAATGAAAATAGAAATAATATCCTGGTCATACACTTCCCTGGTGAACTTGAGCTTGCAGACAGGAAGCAAACACTTTCTACAACTCAAACCAATAGCAAATTTCCTGAAAAATGTAGCTCATTTCCACACACTTGCCACCAAGAACTATTTTTAAACCTCACTATGAAAAATTGCAGTTCAATATTGTTGTACAGGAGATCTGATAATTCCCTGCGCGTGATATTCATCATCTGGTAATTAAGTCAATTTTTTTACCAAGGAACATTTTTCACTCTTTTTGTTGTCACCTTTGGCCTCACCAGACAACTTTTTGCTATAGCTTTAATACATCTGTCATGTGCTTTTAATGAGGTTTATGTGCAACTTGGAGTCCTTAGCCAAAAAAAAAAGAAAAAGAAAAAAAAAAAAAAAAAAAAAAAAAAAGAAGAGAGTGTTAAAAGAAAANAAAAAAAAAAAAGGATGTGGCTGTTCAAGGAAAATTGGAGATACTTTACTCTCAGCCAGTACACTTCCTGTATTCTGAACCCACTAGTGCTGTTTGGAAGGCAGGCACTTGGCCTATCTCCAGAGCAGCATTTCTGCCAGCAACAGGAGCAGATCAGCACAGCACTGCCCAGTGCAGGTTTGGTTGTGAGTGGGTCAGTTCCAACAGGGTACCTGTAAAAAAAACTTCTCTTGGTCTGTAACAAGGATCACACCAGCAAATAACCATCCCTGTGGTCCCTGACCACTGACCATGAACCAGCAGTGCTTGGAATTGTGCCCTGAGGCCCAAGGTGCCCCCTGGGATCCTGGAAAGCACTGGAGAAGCATTACCAGCAGGTCAGGGAGGGGATGCAGCCCCTCTCCTCAGCCCTGGAGGCACATCTGGAGTGCTGTGTCCAGCTCTGGCTCCTCAGCACAGCAGGGACAGGGAGCTCCTGGAGCAGGGCCAGCAGAGGCTGTGCAGCTGATGAGGGGATTGGAGCATCTCCGTGCCCAGGAAAGGCTGAGGGAGCTGGGGCTGTTCAGCCTGGAGAGGAGCCCCAGCTGAGAGGGGCCCTCAGCCCTGTCTGTCCCTGCCTGCAGGGAGGGCTCCCAGCAGGGCCAGGCTCTGCTCCCTGGGGCCCGGCAACGGACCTGATGCCCAGGAAGTTCCACCTGGACAGAAGGAAGAAATTCTTTCCTGTGCAGAGATCGAGCCTTGAACGGGCTGCCCAGGGAGGGTGTGGAGTCTCCCTCACTGGAGATATTCCAGAACTGTCTGGACACACTCCTATGCCCTGGGATGGCCCTGGTGGAGCTGGGAGGTGGCACCAAGTGTCTCACCATGATCCCTTTCAGCCCTTCTGGGATTCTGTAATACAGCATTCTCTACTTCTGCCTCAACATTTTCTCTTTCTGTCTGCTTTATCTTTTATGCACAGCAATATATAAAAGATTGAAGGGGCTTTTGTGCATAACAAAGACACTTAAACCAGGAAACCAGGCATGAGGTATTTAGGGTATGGGTGGCAAGCTGCCACATCTGCTGAGCTACTGTTCACTGGACCACACTCGCTAAAATCCATAAATTGTGTGTTTAAAAGTTTAGGCAATGGTAAGTGCAGAGTGATGCAGTTCAGCTGAAGACTTTTCGGTGAGGGATGAAGAAAGGCAGCACCATCACAGTAGAGAACGTGCCATGGATAATCCCCATGACTCTGTGATGCACACTGTGGGATATCCTGGGCATCCTGCCAGAGTTGGATGCTTAAATTAACGCTCCAGGGAGAGCCAGTCCTGAGAGGGAGGTGACAAGACTGCACTGAAAGCAGTACAACAAATCCCAGCAGCAGCAATGTGACTCCTGCCCTGGGAGCTGCATTCCCACACGGCTGGCACAGCCTCCTCTCTGTCACTTTGCCGAAATGATTTATCCATTAAAGAACAGCTGAGTTTTGCAAAGGTCACTGATCAGGTGTTGGGTTGGGATTCCTGAATTACTTGCTCTTTACTCTCTCTGGGAGACTGTGCAAGTTGATGAGGATTGGATTCACAGCAGCCTTGAGGAAAAGCCTGGCTGGAATCAAACTCCTGAGTTACGTGTGCCTGAGGTGTCCAGTGCAATGGATCAGTGCAGCCAGATGGACCAGAGCTTCAGGGCCTGGAAAAGGATTTTGGGAACAACATGTTCTGAGGGAGCAACAGAGAGATTGGGGAGACAAAAATGTATTTTTCAAATCTCTCCACCATCTGACGCTTGGTTGAGCCATAAATATGTTTTAATAGAAGGCTGCTGCATTTTGGATACTTCGTTTGATTGGGAGAAAAGCCCAAACCCCATGACAACTCCAGTACCATTCTGCATTCTCAAATATTCCAGTGAGTCATAGCTTGTACTTCACAGAGCCCCACTCTGCACCTCCAGGGAAATTTGAGGTGCTTATCTTCAAGATCAGCAGACAAAAAATGCATAAAATGGGCAGGGGGGTGGTGGTGGGGCACCCAAAGGCTTTGAAAATCCTTTTCATTTCAGGCCAGTTGTGGGGATCTCTTGGGAATGCTGAGAGAAGATTGCCTGTGCAGACCCAGCAATCCCAAAAGGTGACACAGTTTAGGAGGAACATCCCTTCCTCAGCAAGCAGCTAGATGCCATCTTCCTCAGCCATTTCCCACATTCCTGATTAATTTTGACTCCTGTTCCTTCATTTTTATCTTTTTGCTTCACAGTTTTTCTTTTGAATGTTGCTGCTCCTCCTTTAGCTTTCACATCACTTAAAATGATATAAATGGTGTTTAGGATAATCTGCAGCATTTAAAAGGATTCCAGGTTGCAATAATATCCCTGGCATTGTTTTAAAGGACAGGAATGAGGACAGAAGATAGAACAAGAAGACACATCTGTCCTGGACAAACAGTGCTGGTTTTCTTTGCCAAAAATGCAACCTTCAAAAGGAAGACTTCAGGAGAAGGATCTTGGATATGGAAAAGTCATGCTGTTGTGGAAACTCTAAATATAGTGAGAGGAAACCAGAAAGAGCGGTGGCATGTCTGGGGAGCAGGAGGAGCTGGTGAGGCAGATTGTCCTTCTGCCTGAAGATATTTAATGTAATTTATCCCATCTGCAAGCACTTCATGCACTCATGGAAAACTCCATTCTGGGGATTATCGCATTATTCCTTGTGAGGTTTTGTCTCACTAACGACTCAGTGCTGTTGCTCAAATCCTTGCCAATGGCTCTGAGAAGCAAAGGACTAAGAAACCACTGACACTCCAGGCTGAAAAGAAGTTCATAATCACACCTTGAGATGGTTACACCCAGGAAACTCAAGATGTTTCCAACTGGCTTCCAAGAAAGAAAGAATTAAAGAAATGTGAAGCAACATATCCCCTCCCACTATTTATCTCTGCAAACAGAATGAATAATTATCATAAATATTGCAACAAAAAGCATCCGCCCATCCCTTAGTCTCATATGCCATTAGGATCTATAAAGTTTGGGTGTCTTCTCTGCAAAAATCACAGAAAATAATTGAGTTTCTGGACAATTATTCCCTTATGGTCAAAAGTAGGCTCAAATCATTCTTTTGGGTTTGAGAAAAGATTTGATGTCTTTGTAATTGAAAGATTGCAAAATCAAATGGTTCTCCAGGCAGTGACATCTCTTCTTCTACCAGAAAGACTTTAAGGAAATGAAATAGTCTCTGTAAGGTTTCAATAACAACCGAAAAATTCTGATTTAACAAAAAGGTCCCAAACATGAAACTTAATTTTCAAGTTGAGACAAAGCTAAATAGCTTCAATCTTCATTCTTTTAATCACATTCTTTTCTCCGAAATTCCGACCACATTGTTTACTTCAGTGCAATCCCAAACAAAGCTTTATTTATTGAGATGAAACAGAGCATCTGCAAAAACAGTATTTCTGACTATAAAATATGTTCCTTGTGTTCAAAAATATGTTAATGTTTAGACTGACAAATGACAAAAAATATGAAAACAGCCAAGTTTCCCAAAGTTCTTTGCACTGAAATATCTCTCACATTGTTTGTTACTTAAATTGCAAAGGTACAGCTATGCTAATTTGTTCCTTCATTCCAGTAAGAAATTAAAGAAAAGAACAAGTGTAAATATGAGAGACTTACACAAGATTGTACCTATTACTGGGGGAAAATCAAGTTATCTGGAGCATGTGCAGAGAAGGGAACGGAGCTGGGGAAGGGCCTGGAGCACCAGGAACAGCTGAGGGAGCTGGGAAAGGGGCTCAGCCTGGAGAAAAGGAGGCTCAGGGGGGACCTTGTGGCTCTGCACAACTCCCTGACAGGAGGGGACAGCCAGGGCAGGGTGAGGCTCTGCTCCCAGGGAACAGGGACAGCCTCAAGTTGTGCCAGGGAAGGTTTGAATTGGATATTAGGGGAAGTTTCTTCACAGGTGTACTAGTTTGAAAACAAACCAGCAGGAGATTCCAAGTCAGAACTACCATTTAATGGGAAAAAATAAAGTAAAGGCAGGAAACAATGGCTTAAACTGACAGAGTCAGGATACAACCAGAGAGCCAGTTGGCCAGGGTGCTGGTAGCAGTCCCATTAAATGGTGGCTGCAGTCCTGTTGGAGTGATAGATGTGGTTTTGTTGAAGCAGTGATCTTGTACAAGGGTCTGGTCTTCCTCTGAAGGTCCAGTGGAGGTTATGTAGCTCCTGTCCCCTGGGAATCCAGCAGGTAAGGCTGCCCATGATATTCCAATCCTCATATTATATCCAGGTAGGAATGCTTGGTTCCTCCCCCTGGGTGGAGCATCTCCCAATGGGATGATGGAATTTATGGGTCATGCAGTGAGGCTTGATGGCCCATTAACAGCAGATATCCCCAGAGGGAGTTATCAGGGACGAGTCTTGGAAGAGATAAAGAACACTGCCCCAGCTGTTTTTAACAGCTTATGGAGGTGGTGATAGCATACATACTTGTGGTTACATCTTACATGAGAAAGGTGGTAAGGCATTGGAACAGCTGCCCAGGGAAACAGTGGAGGCATTCAAAAAACATGGATGTGGCACTTTGTGAACAGTGGTCCTGGGTTAACAGTTGGATTGATGATCTTGGATGTCTTTTCCAGCCCCAGTGGTTCAGGTTCTATTCTGTTTAATAGAAAATCAAGGGAAGACACAACAAAGTGAAAGGCAGCAGGTTTTCTTACCTCAGTGTTATAGATTGAAAGTCATAGACATGAAATGAAACTATGGTTAAGAACTGAAGAGGATCCAGAAATGGGCTAGAGAGTCATAAGACTAACAGGAATATTTGTATTTACCAAGAAGAGGCCGGACATTGAGAAGCTGACTGAGAAATTCTGGTCCATGAGCTGAGCCCTCTCCAGGTGTCAGCCTGAACCTCCTGGTGACCACACCTGGGCTGGCTGAGTCCCTGGCCTAGGGCACAGCACTCCATTTTATGTATTTACAGGTTGTGTGCCAGCTGACCCTCATGCACTTTTCCATTTCTTCAGGTAAGGAAAAAGCTTCCCCTCACTATCTGCATCATCTCCTGGGTCACTGATTTTGCAGTAGCAGTAGTTCTAAGGTATAGTCTGGATTTCTTTTTTAGAAGAAATTCTATAAATCAGGTGGGTTTTCAGTGCTTCCTTGGATGCACTCACATCTGGTCAGGTTATTCAGAGCAAAATGGGGGACACAAAAGAAACTCCTGTAAATTTGTTCTGTGTAATGCAGAGAAAAGAATTAATTTTCCTATTCCCAATGCAGAAGTCAGAGAATTGAGAACAGAAGCATGTAATAAAAATGGCATGCACTGGAATAAAAGAAGTTAAGACCTGTGCACCACCTGAGGTTACCCCAAACACAACACGGAAATAGTTTGCTCTTCGCTGCCCACTCATTCTTAAAAGTATGTTTGCCTACACCATGACCTTTAAATCTTATATTTCAAAAGAATGAAAAAAGTGGTCTTTATAGCTTAGCAAAGGACTAATTCAACATATTATATACATTAGTTATTATCTACAAAGGATGTATCAGCCTTGCCTCCATGTTTATTAAATATTTTATGATGTAATATCCCTCTTAGTTGACTTTTTGGTTTTAATGCAGTTGGCATGGCTTGAGTATGGCTGCAGCAAAACACGTTTTGATTCTTGCAATGTGTGAAGGAAAAACATGAAAGAGGATCAAAACATCAATGTTAAGTGAATAAATCTGCAGTAGAGTTCCTTATTCCCTGGGATGTAGGACCTGGAAGCACATGGAATGGTTTGGGTTAGAAGAGGTATTAAAGGTCATCCAGTCCCACCCCCTGCCATGGGCAGGGACATCTTCCACTGTCCCAGGCTGCTCCAAGCCCTGTCCAACCTGGCCTTGGGCACTTCTAGGGATCCAGGGGCAGTTACAGCTTCTCTGGGCACCCTGTGCCAGGACCTCCCCACCCTCACAGGGAGGAATTTCTTATACCTTTATCTGTAGGACAGAATCATCAACAGCAAAACCTTATGGAATCAGAAAAATCACAGATGAATTGGTAAATCACTCAGTGGAAATGTCCCCAGTAATTAAACCACTGTCTCCCTCATGAGAAGACAAAGAGCCTAGAACTAGATGTACTGATATATTACCTCTGCCCAGCTGTACTGCCACAGGTAAGTGCAGATGTTTGAAATCCAAGTCTCTACAGGAAAGAAAAAAAAAAACAGAGCAAAAAATGTATGGTGTAAAAGAGAAAAAAAGGAAGAAAGAGAAAGAAAAGGAAAGACCAGACACATTTTCCTGTAATGAATGTAAATCTCAGCAGATTAGAGAATCTAATCAATTACTAGGAAGGAGAAGAAGGAAAATTTCTGAGTCCTTGGAAACAAAGATGGGAAAAAGAAACCTAGCTGCAAAGGTTTCTCTTTCCCCCTAAACCCTGCTGCTCTCCGCATCTCCACTCTCATTTCCAGAGCCTGGTACCTCCAGTGGCTCAGCCCCTTGGCATGCAAGAGATGTGCATGGAAGTGACATTTCTGTTCCCAATTTCCAGTGCTCCCTGCCTGATTTGTGATCTTATTACAAGTCTGAAAAATCAACATCCAAAAGTGGACTAGGGAGCTCTTCAAGCTCATTAAGGTCTAGCCAGAGTGTCCTGGCACTGTAGCTCTGCAGTTCTGGTCCTCCTTCCCATTCCTCATCCAGGATGGAGCCAGGACAGACTCAAATCCCTGTAGTAGAAATAATCCCCTTCCTTGTGCCACTTTGACAGGGATCCAGGGCAGGCCCAGGCTGTCCCAGGCAGTGTCAGATGCCACTGGGGCACCACGGACAGGACAGGAACCATCCATGGATGCTCAAGGGCTCAGCTGGGCTGGGGCTGTTTAGGCTTGGAGGCTCTGCTGGTGGTGGTTGTGCCCCTTGTGGCTTCTCTGGTCTGTCTTTAACAGCTCCATTTAGGTAAGAAACAAGATATGAGCTGCGAAAATTTTTGCAAGCTTTTGTTGAGATTTTAGGTGAGAGTTTCTTGCCTGAGGTGCAGGACAGAAACAAAATACAGTTAAGTTATTTTAAATCTAGCAAATGTGCCTCTAATTAGATGTATTTGAAATTGAGAAGGGGAAAATAAGAAAATTATGTAGATAGCTTTCTAGTTCACACTGTGAGAGTTCATAAAGGAAAACTGAATTTAAGCCATTGAAGTTAATTCCTGTACAGGCTCTAATAGCTTGGCCACCTTAGTTTTTACTCAGGTGACTCCTGAGACTGACAGGATTATTTGCTCTTTTGGGGACCTTATTGTGCAGTTTGAAATGTGAAGGCTTTCATTTCATATTCCCAATTCCTAATTTTGCAGCCAGTGGAAAAAACCCCAATAATCAGAAAAAAACCCAAGGGGGGATTCTGAGACAGGGACAAATGACAATGCCTTGGACCGTGCCTGGAAACAGGTAGGACTTTATTATTTGCCAGCATGGGACTTGGGCTCTCTTTGTGCTTGAAGTTTTTTCTTTTCTGAGGGAAAAAAACAAAACAAAACAAAACTAAAAAACCCCAACCAAACAAAAAAACCTCCCCAAAAAACCAAAACTCCCCCCCCCAAAAAACCAAACCAAACCAACAAAAACAACAACAACAACAACAACCACCAAACCCCAAAACCAAACAACAACAACAAAAAAAAAAACACCAAAAAACCAGTGGAAGGAGAAACGAGTATCATAACCCTAAGGTATGCCATAACCTACAAGTAGACATTCCCCCATCGTTTTTATTTGGGCTGCACAGGTCAGGGCAATACTCTTGAATTTCATTCTTCTCTGAGGGGATTGGGTTATCTGACAATGCAAAGAACATCCAAATTAATTTATCTCTTCTGCTGCTCTTGCCCATGGGGGTGGCTGGAGAGCTGGCTAACACCACCCCAAACCCTGCCCTTGTTCACAGCCTCCCTGCTGGCACAAGGCCCTTACAGCCACACTTCTTGCTGGCACAATTCTCTGCAGAGAATTCCAGTCTGGGGGTTCAGAGGTTTGTTCAGGTCTCACCAAGCTGGCTCACACACCATGGCTAGTCTGAAATGAGTTTCTAGAAGAGCTCCTGCACAGTCAGCCTTCCCACCCAAATCTACTTCCAGGCATTTCGTTTTGTTCTGTAACAGGCAGGTCTCTTCCCAAATGACTTTGAATTCTGTTTCCATAATTAAAACTAACACTTGGGTAATTCAATTTTTATCTTGTGTTTGAGTGACCATGAAACACCACAGCCACATACAAAACACAAGCTTTGTCAACTCTGGATAACTTTTCCTGCATCCAGATGGTGCAAGGATAATTGTGGGAACTGACAGTGGTCAGTACATGGATTCTTAGGCTCCAGGCAGTGCCTTGAAGCCTGTGAGAAAGCCAAGTACAGAACTCTCTCAGTCTGGTCTGGGAAATCATAAGGAAGACTCCAAAACAATCTTATAGATACCGTCCTCCTGAAAGTGGTGTTTTTCCAACTTGTTTACTGGTAGGGATGTTTACAAAAAGGTGGTGTCCTAAAGGACCAATCCTATTCATCATACCGAAACACTGTATAAAAAGAGTCTGTCTTTCAATAAACTTTGCTATAATGCCCTCTGAAGGAATCGGAGTTCTACATGTCACTACATGAACCGTCCTGAATCGTAATGATAGGTAACAACACAGCTGGGCACTGTGAAACCCTTGCTGAACCCAAGCCCTGCTGCTGTCCTTTGCCAAGACAAGCTTGTAGCAACCCCCCTTAGTAGCGGGGTGAGTAAAGCATCTGCAAAGTTCACTGCTCTTTGTCCCAGCCCCTGTGACAGTCAGGGCTGCCAGCACAGGTGTGAGCTACAACAGGTGTTTGGCACATGATAGCATCAAATCCTGAAAATCATTAATAAAAATCTTGTTGATGCAAATTCCCACATGAAAAATTAAACTGGAATTGTTGATAAACAGAAAGAGGTTCGCTGAGTGTGGGAAATCCAAGCACAGAAAATTCTCAAAACCTTGTGCATGCAGGCCCAAACATAAAAATGAATACAGGGTTTGGCTTGAGAGCTTGGAAGAGGCTACCAGATTTAAAGACCATAAGCAAGGATGTGGGTTTGTAGTTTAAGCAGAAACATGTCAGGCTGGGTAGTGGAAAGTTTTGAAGCTTTAAAGTGTAGATATAGAACCAGTTACAGAAATAATAAAGCATTTTAAGGTGTAGCAAGTAGGTTTGTTTGCCATTATGTGGTTGGTTAAGAGGATCCACATTGCGGCAAAAATGTGTAAGACAAATTAATTAGCCACTGGTGTGGAAGTAGAAACAATCTTTGTGGCAGTAGTTTATTGGCTAATAAACCTTTAATAGACCTTGTAGCTATAGATGTTGTGACCACTGACCATGGACTACTACTGACCTCTAAATTATGCTATGGAGATGTTCTCACTCCTTCATGAGACTGTAGAGGATGAGAGCAGTAAATCATGCTTTGGAACATCTCTCTCACATACTCCTGGCAGCTGAGGAGCCCTGGCAGCTGCTTTCAGGATATGCTAAACAGGATCTCTACAGGAATGTGGCACTTTACCACCAGTCTTTTCTCTAATGAGCCTCTCTGGGTGGGCTCCTTGCTTTCCACTGTGGCCAAGAGTATTTCAACTTTCTCTTTGACAGAAGATGAGGATGTTTCTTTGCTAAACCCAGTATTCATTCAGTTTACCAGAAAAAGGCTGAAGGTCTTGCTCCTGCTCTTCCAGCAGTAGCATTAGGCTGTGCACAAGATGTTCTAGTTCCACTTCTGAAGCCAATGTGTAGTTCAGTAGGTCCAACTCCTGTGGATTTTGCTGTGGATCCAGTAGCAGATTCATGGTTGTTGTGGTAGCCCCAGGTGCTGGAGGTGGGGAACCAGATGCCTGCATTCCCTGTGCTGGTGGGCCCACCAGTACCCAGAAGCATCTCTTTATTGCCCTGACACCTTGGGAAGTCCCTGCACCTGCAGGATCCGGTCCCTCACCTGGTTTTCCAGCACCTGTGTCATCCACACCTGACGAGATGGAGGCCCTGGGCTCACCTTCCCTTTTTCCATCCTGATGCCTGCCCAGGGATCAAGTAGGACACATTCTGAAGCCTTGTCTTATATCCTCCCCCATCTCTCAAGGCCATCTCCATACTGAGCTGATGTTTCTCCTGTTGCAGATCCATTCCTGCATTATTTATCTAAAGCTTCCCAAAGTCTTACATGTTTCTTTTTACCCAGTCACCCTCCTTTTCTGTCCTTCTCCAAGGGTATGTGCCAGGGAGTTACAGCACAAAGGCTTTTCCTCACAATTCCTTTGTTTTTCAGCTGTATTCGTTATTACAGTCTATTCCTGCCTTCTCCAGACCTTCTAATACATCCCACACATCCCACACCCTAAGGGTAGACACATGGACACATTTCTGGGGTCAGGCCATCTACTAAAGTTGTTTTAGATGCCACCTGGTTATAATTTGGAGCCCCCGTCCAGCTCTTATTTAAAAGATCACAAACAGAAGCTTTCAATCACAAATGTATTTCTTTGCTTTCATTGGACTTTTGCTCCTTTAGATTATCTTTTCCCCTTTGCTTTTTATTTCTGCTCTTGCTTTTGAAGCTCATGTGGCACTGTGACCATTTGTTACCGCAGGAACTGCATTTAATTGAGTTTTTACAACTGCTGGGTCAGAAGCAGTAGCATTGCCTTGTGGGGCTCACTGGGTCATTCCTTGAGCTCCCTCCTCACCTAACAGCAAACAACACATCTGGTTCTGCCTAAAGGACTTAAGTGCTGAGCTGAATTGTTTTGGGATCAGATTAGCAGGAACTTGTCTCTTCCCTGAAAGTCTGAAGAATTGACATTTTTATAGATTCAGAAATACCTTGAAAGTATTGAAAATAATGTGGTATTTTCACATTTTTGCCTGTTGCTCAACCCTTTCTACTTATAGAAACAAATAGTAACCAGGGCTCCAGGGTTCATTCACTGCAATACTTCCAGCTCCCCTAAACCAGGAGTTCTTTAGGTCCCAGTCTCCTTATTGAAAGAGTTCTCACTACTCTCTCCTGCCGCCTTTCACAGCCCCCCATTTTCTCTGGCTCTCTCCCTGCACCAATCCCTGAACACCATGTGGAGGGGCAGGTCTAGTCCACATTTGTTTTACACCATCCAGCTGCTCCCTCTTTCCAGTGCAATTCCTGCCTTTCCCCTGTGCTGTGATGCCGTGGGCACAGGGGCTGTGATGGCTCACAAGCCCTGGGTCCCCTTGATGCCTTTTCCTGCTCTTCAAAAGTTCAGAGCCAGACAGGGCTAAGGGATAAGGGGGTTTTGCCTCGGTATTTTAATAAGGATCCTTCTTGGTGCACCACTTCACCAAGGTGGGATGTGCCACAATGCACACACATGATAGATCACAGATACAATTTATAGACCTTACAAATCAGCACATCTAACAAGGATGCCCCAATGGGAAGCCTGGATGAATGGTGTGATATTCTCCCATCTGAGGAATTCCCTCCTGGATGGGCCAAATCTCCAGTTGACAGGATCTGTTCTAGAGAGGAGACTGGTTTCCCAAGATAGTGAAGGGTTTTCCGGCCTCCTACAATGAGGCCTTTAGGATGTTTGGTCTCCTGGCCTAACAGAATACTAGGCCTGTGCTAAGTTACCAGACTTAAGGAATTACAAGTATGCATGCTAGGAGTACTGAGGATACATAACAGATATATAAAAGAAAAGGAAAAAAATCATCTTGGCATCACCCTGATCTATGTTTAAGGACTTGATTATCCCTACTGCACATTAAATACCTTCCATGCATCCTTCCTTTTGGCAGGGAGCTGTTGACAGAAGTTGCACACAAGTAGGAGCCTCTTCAGTGAAAATTTGGGTGCTGCAGAGGCCTGGTTTGAACACAACTTACATCCTATTTCTCTGGTTTTCTGCGATATAAAAAAAATATCATCAGTCTTGTTTATGCAGGAATATTTCCCCAGGCAGTATACACTTCATCCCAGAAAGATTATGGGCACAAGAACCTGAAAATTTTCCTGAACATGGGGAAACTCCTATGCTAAACCCCAAGGATTTAGTGTTTTCCTCTGTCAGGACTGCAATCAATCCACTTAGAGGCAGAAGATGGAAGCACAGCAGTACTTTGGGGATCAGGGAGTAAACCCTGGTGGGAAGTTACACCCCCTGAGGCCTCCAGGATGCAGGAGGAGTAGCTCCAGGTGTCTTTATGGAAGACTGATCAACAGCTGGGATAACATTTATCCTGCAAACCTTTACTGCAGGATTAGGGTTTATCATCACCTCATCTGAAAGGGTAAAATCAGATTCCCATCAGGTCTATAGATTGCCCTTATAATTTTTGCTATTAGCAGTTGCTATTAATTGTTAATGCTGTTAACAATGCAATAAAAATCCTTAGGCAACTTTTTCTGCTGAGCACTTTTCCCTCCATCAATAATCTGATTCAGAAAGGCAAATCAGCAGGAACAGACACTAAATAGGAACCAAACCAAAGCTCCCTCAGTGCTAAGATGTTTAGCTCATTCCACAAGGTCAAAGTATCTCTTTTTCAGTAATCATGATCTCTTTTTTGAGAGATTAATAATTTTAGATTGGGATTTGGGCATGTAATCTTGAAAAACTGTGATTTTCTTAAAGTTGCCTTAACTCTTGGATTCTGAACAGAGTTACATTTCTGTGTTAACAGCTTCGTCTGCTGCAGCTTGCCCTGGTGTCTCTCAAGGCCTCACTCCTGCATCAGCTAGAAGCATCCAAAGGCAACTGCAGATCATGCAAGTCTTTTCCTTAACAGAATTTCTAAATTCTTCTTGTGCATCCCATGATAAAAGCAAAATAAAAAGCCTGAGATGAACTGGATATGGCCAAAGCAGCTTTGAATATTAGTTTTGACTTGTTTATAACCTCCAAAGTGTGAAAAAATTAAAACAACATTCTGGAAGAGTCTCTTGATTTCACAGGGTTTACTATAAAGGAGACTCAGGGTCTTTCATTCCTCTAAATTTGCTGCTTCTTTTTGACTACATCACTGAGAGGCCAGATTGAGAACCCACAATTCTGGGATTTGCATTGCACACAAGGGAATTGTTTGTGTTCAGTGAAGGCGTTTAAAATAACATTTGTATTAAGTGGAGACAGGTTCTCATTGCCTTTCTCACAGAAAACCTCTACAGCCTTTAAAATTTGCCAAAAAATGATGGAATTAAGAAGCCTAACAAAGAGACTTGGTATTTTCCTCCCTTGCACTGCTGTAGGAACCTGAGGTTTCATGAGGACAGCAGTCCTGACCTGGTTTTGAGTCACTGGCATGTGGGGCAGAAGAACTCAGTGATCTCCAAATGTTCTGTGAGGGGCACAGGAGCAGGGCTGAGCACCAGGGAGCTCACAGCCACAGTTCAGAGCATCAGGAAGCAGTAACTGCTGAAAGTAGAGAGAATGTGCTATAAAATATCCACTTTTAAAAGTTGAGCAGAAAAATGTGTGCATTTCTAATTACATGGCAAACAATTCCAAAATACCACAGTAAAAAAAATGCCTTGGAACTATAAATGCTGCTGGGTAGAGCTGAACTAAATGAATAATTGCACTGTAAAGAGTCACTTTATGAAAAGACTTAATTTTTCTAAGATTCAGACTGTCTTTATCCTACTGAACTTTAATTTTGACAATTGTTTCCATTCATGACTTCTAAGTCAGGCTGTCTGTGTATTTAGGATGCTTTCTGTCTGGAGTGCAATTGTACTTTATGGTTTAGGGTTGAGATTCTTCTCTTGGCAGTCAGCTTTGTTTTCATCTTGTTTGTTTTTTGTTGGGTTTGGATTTTTTTTTCTCTGGTGGCTTTTTTAAGCCTTTTCCATACTTCAATCCCTTTATCATAAATACCTTTAATAACACTGAAAATTCAAATTCCGTTCTCAGACCATATCATAGTTACCTTCCACATTTCTTTTGTATCATTTGTTTTTTCCTTTCACCACTTGCAGGTCACATAATCAAGTAACCTTTCATCATTTGGAAAGATATTCTTTTTAAGTTTTACTTCATCAGCCTCAGGCAAATGCTCCATCTACACACTCAGTGCAGACATGCAGAGCTTGAGGCTTGAGGTCTGTCCATCCCAGGCCTCGTCCTCCTCCTGGCTGTGGAGGCAGGGGGTTCCTGTGCCTGCCCCAGCACCCTGCATCAGGCAAACAATGCTGGAAACTGCTGTGGGGATGATTTGGGCTCACTCAGCATCTCCTCAGTGGCTGAGTGACACTTCCTGCAAGCTCAGCTCTAGGAGCACGTCCTTACCCAGCACAGGCTCTGTGACAGGGGCCTCAAAGGCCTTTTGCAGTGACACTGTGACCAAGTGACATCTCTGATCATTGCCATCACCCCCGAGGAGATGCTCAGTTTGAATTCTTGCTCCCTTTACAGTGGCAGCATGGCCTGAAGGTGAACCAAGCACACTTCAGAGAGAATGAACTTCAGAGCAGCTGAACCACAGAATATCTCAGCTGTCTTCTGCTCCAGCTGCAAGGCCAGAGAGAGGGACTGCTCACAAAACACCTGTTTTATCCTTGCTCTTCTGTTTTTCATCCCAAAGCAGCTGCTGTGGGCTCATGCTCCACCAAACACAAGCCAGAAGGCAGCTTGTAACCTCACAGGAAGCCAGCAATAATTTACTGGAACTCCAAAACAAGGATCTTGCCACAAGGTGCATCAGAAAGCAGCAAGAATGAGGCTTCCCCAGGAGGGGGGACAAGCCAGAAGCCAGGGGTGGCCCCAGTGCAAGCCATGCCCTCACTAGCAAGCTACAGTCCCACAGGGTGCAAAGAGGATCCATCAGCAGCCCTGGACAAGGAACCAGCTTCAGGGTCCATCCAGGATGCCCCAGAGCTGTTCAAATATTGGTGAGACAGTGCTGCTACACCATGGTCAAATTTTCATCATTGGAGGTGGATCTGCAGATCCCCTCTGTTCCATTTTTCCATACCATATCCCATGGGAATACACAGCTGCTGTGACAGGACAGCCCAGGGCTCCCCATCTTCATCTAGGGGACCAGGGATGAGGCTGGCTACATCCCAGATCCCAGGCAGAAGCTGGAAGCATAGCCAGGATTAGAGTTTGGGAAGGGTTGATAATGTCTTGGGGAGGCAAGGAAGAAGAGAGCATGGGTTTGTCCATAGAAAATTTTATTTTAAAATAAAACAAGCAGAAGAAGAAAGGAAGTACAAAAAAAAAAGTCCTGACAATGGCGCTGCAGGAGGAAATGTTGAAAGCCAGCAACATGCAGTGAGGAAAGGATGGGGGCACAATAACAAGGATTTAAATGCTGTTTAGGGTGAAGATCAAAGCTTGGGCATGACCTTGAGGAGCACAATCCTTGCTTTGGTTCTGAGAGTCCCAGGGTGCATCAGGCTGCTTGAGGGAGGTGACTCTGTCCCACTCTGTTCTGCACTGGGGTGGCCCCACCTCGAGTCCAGGGGGCAGCTTCAGGCACCACAGTACAAACAAGGTTAAAGCTGTTAGAAAGTGTCCAAAGGAGGGACAGGAGGAAGGTGCAGGGCCTGGAGAGGAAGCACATGAGGAGCAGCTGAGGGCACTTGGTCTGTTCAGCTGGAGGAGCTGGAGGAGCTGAGGTCAGATCCCAGTGGGGGCTGCAGCTCCTCATGAAGAGCAGCTCTGATCTCTGCTCTGGGACAGGGACAGGACCCAGGGAATGACTGGAGCTGTGTCAGGAGCCTTTAGGCTGGAGATCAAGGAAAGGTTCTTCCCCAGAGGGTTCTGGGCACTGCCCAGGCTCCCCAGGGAATGGGCACGGCCCCGAGGCTGCCAGAGCTCCAGGAGCCTTTGGACAGCTCTGCCAGGGATGCCCAGGGTGGGGTTATTGGGGTGTCTGTGCAGGGCCAGGGGCTGGGCTGGGTGATCCTGTGGGTCCCTCCCAGCTCAGGCTATTCTGTGATTCCATGATTCTAAGTGCTCTGCTTAGCTCATGTTCAGCACTCTTTAACATTCAAAGCTAAAATGTATGTTCTGTTTTTTATTTTTAACTGCTTGTGATTTCCAAGTGTGGGTGCTGGGGATGGTACCAGTATAACCCACAGCTCCTCCAGTCACAGCCTGCCCACCACAGCTCCTCATCCTGAGCTCCCCATCATTCACAACTAAGACTGGAACAACTCTGCTTCTCGCTGTTGACATCCATGGAAGAAATTGTTTGTTTTGAGACAAAATTAGTTTTGGTAAATGTGCAAATTATCTGGGAATATGCTTTTCATTAACTGTCATTGTGTATCGCCCATAGCAAACGAGTTACATGGATAAAGGGAAATCCACAGTGTACTTTACAAACCTGGAGGAAGCAGTAATGAAGGAAGAGGGAAAAAGTGAATAACTGCATCCTTATGGGTTTAAGCAAGCTAATTCTTCTTTTTCTGCCAGTATGCCAGTTAATGAAGCTGGCTATTTCCACTGATCCTAGAAAACCTCCCAAGATGACATTTAACAATTCCATTCCACACACCTTGTCCAGGGCGTGCTTCCCATATTATGGTTGTGTTTAAGCTGTATTGTGTTTTCCAGCACTGGTAGAATTACAAAAAATAGAGAAAATAGAGATTCTTTTGTACAATAGTCTGGATTAGCAGATTGAGTGAGCTGGTTAATGAGAAACCTTGTAGATGACATTTACATGTGGCCTAATGCTCTGACATTATTTACCTGTATCCCTCCCCTTAGATTATACCTGTCCAGTATCAGGTAAATTAGAATTTGCAGAGTGTTCCCTAAGATAAGGTGGGGCAGAAGGGACTAGAAATTTCCAGGATGCCTGAAATCACACAACCTTAGCCAGGAAAAAAAATCCTGATATGCCAAAGAAATCACATCAATATTTAATGTTTTAATCAAGAGCTGTGTGACCCAAGCCAAAGAGGAGAAAACTGAGCAAATCCAGTTGCTGGAAGCCTTTTCATCCATCAGTGAGAAATATTTGCTGAAGGGTTGGTTTTCTTCCTACTTAAACTTGTGAGACTATCTTTTAAATGGACAGAAAGAGCCCGAAACCATAACATTTCTCTTTGTTCAAGCATTAGAGTCAGCTTTAACTTAGGCCAAGCTCTAAGTGGCACCAGCTGGGCACAGTCTGGGTGTGCAGAGGTGATGAATGGCTGGGAAATGGCAAACCTGCTCTGGCCATGAGCTGGAGCCAAGGAGCTGGGGGGAAGAGCTGCAGGAATTGGTGACCCCCTGAGGCACCAGCTCCAGTCTTCCCATGGCAATTTGGGAAAATCAATATATACTGTTTTACTTAGTGAGATTGGAGTGTTTCCAATATGGCAACATCTATGGATCATCCATTTAATTTATTTCATGTTGATGCTTTAGGATTTTAGCTTGTATATTTTTCATATTTTTGTGATCCTGCAATTCTTTAGTGTATAACTCCAAACTCCATGTACAGTGTGAGCTGCTGCTTTCCCGTTTTGGTCAGACACAGCAATTCCTCTCCAGGGCTGGGAATCAAGGGCACCTCACTGCCTCAGGCCCTGAGAAAGGTAAACAAAAGGGAGTTGGGGGGAGCAAATTTGGGGTAAATTACTTCATTACCTGAAGCTGTAATTGGAAGATTAACACCCAATATGCAAATGGACTAAACTTATTTGTTTAAAGTAAAGCTTTAATGCAAACCATCAATTGATGCTCAATGTGTCAAAGCAACCCTTAAACACAAAAAGCACCTTTCTAAAGCTCTGATAAAAACAATGTGTTTTCAGGTTGGATTTGTTTTTTCCCCTCCGTTTTCTCACTTATAATTAATTTAGAATGTGACAAAACATGAAATAATACAGCTCAGTTTTAGAAGTGACTGTTTTACCAGCTGAACTTCCTTCCAATTCCCTGCATATAAAAACTGTGCTTTTCCTGATAACTGCAGGAATTATGTTCTGTGTGTTTGAGAATCTCCTCAGAAATTCCTGTTAGGAATGACTTGTTGACTTTGCTTGCTTGGAGTATTGCAGGTGCCTGCAGGAAGAGAAAATCATCCCCATACCCACAGGTGACTTTAATACTTGGGGGAAAATCCATTGAGTTTTAGGGGTGTTTCTTTGTAACTGCCAAAAGTATCTGTTGCCAAATCTGACAATGAGAATGGNCAGGTTGGGAAAAAGGCAACACTAAGTTAATTAATTATGTTTTTCTCATGGTGTTTCTGACTGCTGGCCCTGGAGGGACTGGAGAGATCAGAGGGAATCATTGACATTCACTGCATTTCTCTGTATTTCTTCTTGCCCAAGGGAAAGAGAGAAAGAAATGAGAGNTTTTTTTTTTTTTTAAATAGAAACTAGTCCCTCACTAGTGGTTAAAGGAACCGTTCTGTTCTGTGAGTGACACGTGGAGTTTCAACCACCCTGCAGCCAGTGTCTGCTACTAAATCTACCCCTATGGTGCCATTTGGGTTTTGCCTTTTTTTCTATGTTCTCTGTATTTATCACACATCTATTTGTAACTCTCTCACCTATTGTATTAGTAGCTAGTTTTCCCAGTAATTTTCCATGGCCTTTCCCTAGGCAAAAAGACAAAGCAAATTCCAGAGCTCCAAGCTCTGAGGGTACAAGGCCCCAGTGGTATCTTTGTTCTTCCTGGGAACCAAGGTTGAGAACAACTCTTGGAGATCCATTTCATGGACAAAGTACAGCCAGGGCCAAGGGAGGGCTCCAGAGAAGGGGCTTGACCTGGGGGGGAACTGCCTCACCACTTGTCTTCCTAACTGGGACTTCTTATCAATTATGCTAATTTCCTAAAACCTATAAATATGTACTCACCCCTGTGGGCTGAGTGGGCTTTTGTGGACTTCTTTCCATAACTGTCTCTGAAGGCCTTCAAATAAAGATCCTCTTTTATATCACTTCTGTACTAAAATTATCTCGAGCTTCGTTTCCAGGTTGGGAAAAAGGCAACACTAAGTTAATTAATTATGTTTTTCTCATGGTGTTTCTGACTGCTGGCCCTGGAGGGACTGGAGAGATCAGAGGGAATCATTGACATTCACTGCATTTCTCTGTATTTCTTCTTGCCCAAGGGAAAGAGAGAAAGAAATGAGAGAATCTTTCCCAATTAAAAAAAAGCAAAAAACCGAAACACTGCAAACCAAACCAAAACACAAAGAGGGGAAAAAACTGAAGTGATTGAAATAAGAACAAATATCTAAAATTACAGCAATGTTCCACATTTCCATCCTTATTCTGGATGATTTCTTTGATCCTGCTTGCTCTCAGCCAAAGCCCAGCAACTGGTGCATCAGCTGCTCCCTCTGGATTCTGAGTGTTGGAGCTGAAAATCTCCCAGGAACAGATGGATTCACTCAGTTTGGTACCTGCATGGAGGGGACTGTGCCATGCAGAGATTTTATTTCTTTGAATTTTACATTGGCCAGCAGAAAGGGCTGCACAGCTGGACATTGTAACCCCTGTGTAGATCCATTAATGGATTTTTATTCCTGTGTTCAAACTGTGGCATTGTTACTTTGACATCCAGCACAGCAACCACACCACTTGAAAACAAAAATTCATAATCCCACTGAATCCCAAGATTAAATGAATAAGAATTAATTGTTTTCTATCATTGACCTCAGCTCTTTCTATCAAATGTAACCAAATTGAAGCCAACCCTTCCATCAAAGCACTCGAGAGGGGACTGAATTAACTAACTTTAAACATTCAAACTGCTTTGTTTTCTGGAGAAAAACCAGAACATATAGGCAACTCTGAGTTTCATAATAATTAGTTACATTTGTTTTCACTGGGTTTCTGTTCATGGGACTCAGAGTTCCAACCTGTAACTGGGAAGAGGCTGGGAACCAGCAGATCCTGCCTGTTTCCACCACTGCATTTCCACATGAAGGTCTCTCCACTCCCTGTTTGTAGTGAAGCTGATTCCTCTGTGTAAAGCCTTTGGCAATCTAAGGCAACAGATGAAATATGTACAGGTTGTTCTTAAAGCATTAGTGCGAAATGTCACAGATTCTGAGAGTGATGCAGTGAGTGCAGAACAGGAGTGAGAAACTACAACCATACAAACCAACAGTGGCACACTGAATAGCTTTAAAATGAGCAGTAATGAAATTAGAATCAAATGCAGTTGGAAACAGAGAGTTGTAAGTCTGGCTATATTTTTGTTTTCTTTTAAGTGTGTAAACTGGGAAAGTATAAATTGGGATGGAGGGAGAGGGACAAAGGAGAAATAATTGGTGCAAGACAAGAGGGAGCTGAGAAAATTCCATCCACGGTGGTTTTGGAGAGCTGAGCACAAATCAGCAGCATGATCAGCAGGTCCCTGTCTGTGCAGGACACAGAGGAGCCTCTCAGAAAACCTCAGCACCTGTCAGACAGGAAGATGTGGCACTGAGGGACATGGTTCAGGGGTGGCCTTGGCAGTGCAAAGTTTATGTTTGGACTTGAACTTAAAGGTCTTTTCCAACCTCAGTGGCTCCATGATTCTAAATCAAATAAAAACAACATGGGAAAATTACATAAAGGAAACACAACACAGAAACAAGCAGAAGAATACACAGGGCCCTTCTGAGAGCTCAGAGCCAGACTGAGGCAGTTGGCAGAGCTTGTAACAAAAGTTTAAACAGAAATAAGGGAAATTTTTATAAGGGGCCTTCAGATTTAATTCCAGATGTTTCCAGGAAACAAGCAACAACAAATCTGCCTTGGACTTAAGAAATTAAACGTTCAGATGCACAACAGTCACAGACAGGACTCTGCCAAAAGCCTGCCCAGGTTCACAGGGATGATCATTTATCACCTTGGGCATTGCTACAAGATGAATAGAGCAAGAGCAGGTGATAGAGCATAGACAGAAGTTCTTGGTGGAGCTGCAACAGCTATGGATTTGATTGCTTCTACACAGAGGTAAGGAAGGATCCTAGAAAAAAGCTGTTTTCCCTAAAACCTCTTTATGAAGGGGAAAGGAAAAAAAAACAACCCAAAAGCACCACCAAAGAACCAGTCAAGCATTTCAGATCACTATTCCAAAATAAGCACAAAGCCAAGGCAAGAAGTCATCAAAATGCAGGCAAGAGTTCATCAAAACCTGGAAGTTTGGAGAAAGTTCATAGAAATTGATACATTTCTGTAAAACTTTTTGATTTTATGAGGAAGTATTGTCTGCTTTATGCTTAACTGATATTAACAATATGCTTAACAATATATGCTTAACTGAAATGCTTAACAATATTTCCATGCCCTTGTGTTTAATGCATCCAAAAAGTCAAGTTCTCAAAACTTCTGTGCTTCAAAATTCTTCATTACAAAAAGCATAAAATAAATTCTTTAAGTTATTAGTGCTTGATTCAATAATTCTGCCCATGCTGGTTTTAAAACAGAACTTAGAAAAGAATAGCAGAGTATAAAATTACATCAGAAGACAAAGAGATGTGGTGGCAAACATGCAAAGGAAAAGTGTCTTAAGATTTGGAGCGGAAAGTAATAACAATCACGGATTGATTTTGCAAGTCCAGAGAGTCATAAACACCAGAACTGCTGGCAAAAGAAGTAGGAGATTTAAAAGAAACCAAAGACATTTTAATTTGGGGACTTGGAAATAACAATCTTCAAGTAGTATCATCATATTGGTAAGGGAGTAGCCAAAAAGTGCTTTTTAAGTGCCTTCAATTATGTGTCAAAGTGATTTTTTTGGCACGTTAACAACCACAGGAACACCTCAGTCTTGGCTTTCTCACAGGTTCTCTTTTCAGAAAAGATTCCAAATCCTTGCATGAAATGTGCATTAAACAAAATACCTATTTCTCTTTAAATCTGGCTAACATGCTTTTGAGGTCACCTGATCTAGACAGTACTTTTTTTAAAATTTGCCTTACAGTGACAAAATTCCATGCAGGCTGCCTGTTTGGATGAGGGTGGGTACAACCAACATCCCTCCCTTCTTCTATTCCTGGCTCAGGAGGCAAGCAAAGAAGGGGGATTTTTTTTCTCTTTCCTTTGCTTTTTCCACATTATTTGAAATAAAACATGAACATGAGTTCAATGAAAGCTGTTCCACATTTTCTATATTCACAAGGAAGAGCTAAACTTAGTGTATTTCTTCTCCCAAAAGCCATTTTTTAGTAAATAAATAAAAATAGTATAAACTATTGAAAAAATTAAAATAATCTACCTTCCTAGCCAGGAGGGAAGTAAAAGAAATAAGAGCGACATCATAGTCACAGACTTTAATTTCCCAAATCCAATGAATGTCACCATATTAACTCATTACTATCAATGCAGGTGTACTGGAGAAAATGTGACACATGTCTCCAAACAGAATATTTCACTTAGAGACTTTACATCCCCAGATCTGCTTGCTGTGAGCATCATAAGCTTGGGGGCTGAGGGGTGGGTTCTGGAATTTGCACAGCAGTGTCACTCTGCCTCAGCGGCATTTAAAGGAGTCATTAACGTCATTAAGGGGCCCCACTTTAAAAGCCAACCCCTTCCAGCATTACATCTCATAATTACATCCCACAGGGCTCCAGAGCCTGTCTGTCCACGCCACAAGATCACTTGCAGAGTCCAAAGCTTCACCCCTGCCCTGCCCCATCTGCCTTTATACTCCTGTTAATCAGGTAATTACATTTTACCTCTGTTAATGATTGTTTTAAGATGTTCCTTTGCTTTCCCACCGCTGCAACCATGGCAGAGCTTTCAGGAGCAGGGGCTGTTTCCAAAGTGTCTCCTTGCTGCTGAAATGCTATTCAAAAAGCCCATGATTTCACTGTGAATTTTGGGCAGTTTTTCCCTTGAAGCATTAGCCATTGCAGATGCATAATTGTATTAAGAGCAACACTGCAGATGTCTGGTTTTATTCCCATTACCCTGTCTCTCCATGGCAGTAACTGCAGCTTTTACCTCTCCCTCACCCCGAGTTGTCTGACTTTGATCTTGAAACTGGGGATGTTTCAATGCCCACAGTCAGCTATGTGGGAAGATTTTCCTGTCTCTTTGTATTAGCCCAGATAAGACAGAGAGAAGACAGAAGAGAAATGGTCAGGCCAGAAATGCAGCTGAAACACAGCAGTCAGGGATTGATTTCTGTACAGCTGGATGCCATCTCTGCTCCTGCCAGACCACTCCTGAATGATGAAGACAATATCCAGCTTCATCCTCCCTGCACCCATGAGAGTGGTGTTTTTGAAAAAGGGTTCCCTGGGAAGTGAAGCACATCCACAGCTCTCATCACCTGAGACTTTACAGCGAGAAGCACACAAAATAATTCTAACCCATTCTGTTCTCAGACCTGAAGTTTTCTCTGATTTTAACTAGCTGATGCGATTCTCACCACAGAGTTCCCTTTTCCCTAATTACGTGTTCAAACAATGCAAAAAGATATTTCTGTGAGGTTATTTAAGATAAGTGACAGATGCCATGGACCCAACATTCCCAACTCCATCCCCCACAGATGCAGAGGAGCTTCACCCTGCCCACCAACGTGTGCATTTATGAGCCAACCCTCAGTAACATCCCCCCAGTCATAAACTGGGCTGCAAAAATCAAGACACAACTTTCCTGGTATTGACAAGAACAACTTAAGGAACACACCTTTACAGTAAACAGCATTTTTAGTTTCACAGAAGTAGGATGATCTTTGATTACAAACTGAAGTTGGACTACCAAAAGGAAAAAGGAAATGTAAAAAAACCCACACAAAAAAAAAATGCCTGTCTTTGGAAAGGAGCCACCAGAGCCACTTTCAGTCATGCAATAGACTCTTCATCACCTTTTAACACATCCAGGCACTCAAATGATTGAGGGCCAGACTGTTTTTAACGTGGCAGTAAAAAGTCAAGCAACAGAAAGACCTGTGGGTTGCAATGAATAGCTGGTTTTGTATCCAGGTCTGCAAGAGCAAGGTGTATTCTTTGATTTATGAGAAGTAGTGGAGTTCAGGTAATGCAGACACTCTGTGTTCTTTTTCTTAAAAAACCCCAACAAGCCAACAAAACCCCAAACCAACCAAAACTTCTCCACAGCAGTGGGGCAGAAAATCTTGAAACTAAAATATAAGTGTACACTAAGGCCTCAAAATAGAGAAGAAAACAATCCAGTATTTTTCAAGTTCCTGAATTTCTGCACGAAACCACCACTTCAGAGTCAACTAATATTTTTTCCTCTGGGTTTCTTGTCAAATATTCCTTTAGGAAGGAGCTTTGCAGTTTGTAAGCTTCAAATGCTGTTGAGTGCAGCTGATTCACTCAGGGTTACAAGAAAACACAGAGTTGATCGAACTCCAAATTCTCTCCATGGAAAATAAGTGGAACTTGTGATAAAGATTCACTCCAGAGCTGGACCACTGTGAGTCAGTGAGAGAGGCAAGGGCAAAGCTTTAAACTGCTGGAATTGCTTCAACAGATATATAGAAATTAAATACACAGCATATTTGTGGTAATAAGTGATATATTAATGCATGTGAGAGAGGCATCCAACCTCTGAAGGGGTTTGAGGGACACGTGTGGGGGCACAACTGGCTTTGGCTTTTGCTCAGCAGGCCTGAATAGAAGTTAATTGGATGTTAGTAAGGGGAGACATACAATAAGGTGGAACAAAGCAGTGTTATTATAATCACCTGATGAGGCCAAGAATTCCTGTCACACACAGCTGCCACACACATGGAGCCACTGATTGCCCTGTTGTGCTCCTGCCAGGCTCCCCCCTGCTGCCAGTTCCAAATGCCAAATTTCCTATCCCCACACGGTGCTGTGGCCTTTACAGAAGGCACAAAAGCCTTCTATCATGGTGATCCCAGATACCTTTTCTTTTCCTGTAAGGATGTCTCAAAATTAGTCCAGTTTTCTTCACTGGCTATACCCAGCAACTTCTCTCAGCACCAATTAATTTTGTCTTTAGCACTTTGTGACAAAGATATTCCCCCCTGCCTCAAAGCTATTTTCATTTAGCATTACATCTCTGCCTGTATGTGAACAAGACCCATTTTTCTCTGTGGAGATCAGACTGTTTCTGAAGGCAGAGGGTGCCAGAAATACCAATCCAAGCCCATGAAAAGCATTTCTGCCATTCCTTGGAAAGGAAGTTTTCTTCTCATGTTCTCTTTGTACTGAAGGAGGTACCTTCAGTTTAGCTACTTGGAATCACAGTCTGCAGGCCATGCATGGTATAACCTTCATTCTGAATTCCACTTTCTGTACAGCTACTGCCACAAAAACCTGCAGGTCACATGAAATCCATTCAGGGCCCTGAAGTTCCAGGAAACCAGAAAAAGTTCGGATCAGGCAGCTGGAATATAACCACTGTTGTGTGTCTAATTCAGGATATTGAACTGTGGGGATGAGAGAGATGCAGTGGGTGTATCAGTCAGTTGGGGTTTCCTGGATGTACTGTATTATTACCTGAAAATCAGCTAAACTGGTGAAAGGGGCTCCTTTGGGACACTCGTGACTTCCTTCCCAGTTCTCTTGACTGTGAGCATTTCAGCACGTGCTGGTCAGCACCAGAAGGGTGTCTCTGTGGAGCAGAGAGCTACTTCCTCCTGACTGGCATATTTTTGTAAATGACTGTTCTTAATTCTAGCAAAATTTATGCCGTAGTTCAATTTAAGATGGTGGGAAAAATGCCCCAAAAAACCGAGCAAACCAAAAATTCCCATCACACTGTAGTTTCACAGAACCATCANGGGGAAGAACCTTTCCCTGATCTCCAGCCTAAAGGGCCCTGACACAGCTCCAGCCATTCCCTGGGTAGCTTAAACCACTTTGTCCTGACAAACCAAAACTGAGCTGATGGCAGCAAAGCAACTGTGAGGCTGGGATTGAGGAACAATCAGCAAATGCTGATGGTTAAATGCTCTTTTTGGATCAAAGTTTGAATTCTATAAGAGTGTTGATCATGAGCTGGGGTGAGAATGCCAGACAGAGCATCTCTGCTCCCACACCTCTCACTGCACTAGGTGATGAAATGTCAATGTATTTATAAATGTATAGATATTTGGTCAAGACTCTTTCCTTCTGCGCTGCTGGAGTCAAAAGAAAATGAAAATTCAGACCAAGAACTTGTCCCATGGGTGATGCTGAGAGACCTTAAGCTTTCAAGAGGATGGAAACACGAAGTAAAGCTTTGTGCCTACAAAACCTGATTTAAGGAAGAGGAACATGCCTCCAGCAGCAGGTTTACAGCAGTTATTTGTCAGGCTTGGGCAGAATGTTGCTTTGCTGCAGCACAGCTCAAGCTGCTGGGCAAGTCCCACAGATTTCAGCTCCCACTATTTCATTTCAACCCCTCTGCTGAGCCTCATTCAAGTGCAGCTTCTCAAACACACCAGAAAGCCTTTCAGTTTGTGTTTTGAAGATAGAAGGTTTCATAAATTATAAGAACTTCACTCATCCTCAGCAGTGGAAAAGCTGCTGGAAAACACCAAAGGGTTTCAGGGTTTGCTTATTCACATGCAAATTGGCCAATGGAAAAAGGGCAACAAAAACAGTCACAGGACTGAGCAGTTTTCCAATGATACCATAAAATCTCATTTCTCACAGGGAGACTCAGCACTGTGTCACTTCCAGATGTTGTCCTACTGTGGTCCACGTTCAATTCTCAGCTGCCATCCACCAGCAGATGTTTCTCTTCATGCTATAGTCTGTAAACATTTTGCCTTCAGCACAAATCTATTTAAGCAGTATTTTTGAAGTTCAAAGAACTGCTTGATTTCTTTTTCAGTCCTATATGCGTTTCTATCTGCAAGGAGAAGTAAAGAGCTGTAATTTCTTTCTCTTTTAGTTCATATGTCACCATCAAGCCTCTATTTTAATCTGTCAGCTGAGCCTGGGGTTTACTACAAAACTGACTGAGAGGTTACATTTTCTGAAATTGCCATCAATGATCAGTTTTCAAAGTGCATGTTAAAACCCCTTGAACTTCTCTTTCATTGAGGGAGCACACGAACCAGCAGAAAGCTGTTCCTTGAACAGAAGCTCAGAGAAATAATACAGGAGCATACTTTGATGCTACTATCTGCATCTCGCAACTACTTTATGCGGTTTTCCCATGTCCATGAGAAAGAATTTCTTTCTTCACAATTTGATTAAAAATAGGTCTTTAATAAAGATATTAGAAGACAGATGTTATTAAACTAATTAGAATTTTATTTACCCCGCTATTCTTATTTTTCCTGAAGTTCATTAAACTTACTTCAGAAGATTTTTTATTTATTTTTTATTAAAAAACCCTTTTAATAAATTATTAGAAGCTTAATAACTTATTAAATTCCCAGTAAGTTATTAAATTTCTCATAAGTTATTAATATTATAAGCTCTTATTAAAAATAATAGGAATAGTGGGGAGTAAATAAATAAACCAAATAAAAAATGAACTAAATAAACTTCTAATGAGTTTAACTTATTTGAACTTTATTTATTTTCCCCCTGCCATTCTTATTATTTCTGAAGTTCAATTTCTTGAGTTCAGCCAGAATTTTCTACAGAAAACAATAGATTTTGTTTTACCAGAAATATAACTATATGACACATTTCTGTTCTTTTTTCTTTATTGTGTATTATTTTACTATTTCTTCACAGACAATTCTGCATAATAAATGTTTAAAGAACAGATGCAATAAATGAATTTATTGTTATTTCTAAATGGCAGTGTTTACTGTTACTAAATATACAGCTGGTTGTTCTATATTTAGGGAAATTCTGCAACTTCTCAACCTGACATTTTGAAAATTTATAATTCTGAGTATTTAGGCTTAACCCAAGTCATTATTTCATTATTTCATATAATCAAAGTTGTATTTATGCAAACAAGGGAAAGAAAATTCTGAAGGCTGCTGAGTCCCAGCAGCCTCTTTGAATCAATCCAACATGGGAAAACATCTCCAGATATTTTCAGATACTTTGCTATCTCTCCTCTTGCTTTGGGAGCTGAAAAGAATTGGTTTTATGCAGTCTGAGAGAAGTCAAAGACAACTTCCCTCCAAAAAAATTTAATATTTGAAATATTTACCAGATAAAAGGTGTTGCACTGAAACACACCCAGAGCAAGTCAGAGAAGTGACTGCCTGGGGAATCGTTACCTGTTTGTAGGAAAGGAAATGTTACTGACTGGACAAGGTCATAAAAACAAATGTTGGCTTTTGTGTAGATGATCTCAAAATCCCATTTCTGGGATCTTTTAAAGATTCCAGATCCCAACTTTTAGCTTTCTTTTCCCACCCTCAAGCCCACACAAAGACTCACAGGGTTGAATCCCATGCCAGAGCGCAAGTGTTCTTTGGTGCCTTTTTTGCTCTGGACACTTTCATCTCTTTCCAAGCATCATTCTGAGATTTCTCTCCTGTGAGCACTGTCAGACTTCCCCTTGTACTTCTCATTCCCTCGAGGTCTGAGCAAAGTTGATCAAGAGATCAGTTTTCCTCTCTGACATCCATCATGACAACTTGCAGTTATTCTTCCTGACTTCCAACTTCTTTATTACGCGCGCCTTGGAACGGGAACACAGAGAGCAGGCAGGAGCAAAGTCAGGGCAGCCCTTGGAAAAGTTATCCTGCTTGGATGTGTCCCAGTGGCATGATCTGAGCACAAAGGAACTATCAGACGACACCTGAGGCTCAGGAGGAGGTCTCATGTCTTTGTGGGCTTCACCCTGAGCAGGGTTGAGCAAGGGAGGATTTACTCCTCTTTATTTTCTCTGAGGGTTCTTTGGCACAGGTTGTTCTCCTTGATACCAAAGTTATGAACCACAGCAACTTCAAAGGCACAAAGGCTGGGAAAACATGAATGTAAATTAAATTCCATAATCAGAATAACTGTGACCAGAACAAACTGAAAACATATCTTAATCAGCTTCCTGCACTATTTTACAAGCAGCTCCATCTAGAGAGAGGAGTGAAAGAGAGAAATGCAAAACAAACCCACTGATTTGGAAACACAGACTTAGTTCAGCTGCTGCTCTTATTTTGTTGACAATTTTTCAGCTCTTTGAATTATTTTTCAGCCTGCACTGCATAGCAATCTTTGTTAGGTCTGTGCTGACAGTCTCACTGGATGGCACTTCTGGTCTCCTTCTTGCTTGGTTTTCTTTTCCATTTCAAGTAAGATTTTTGTGGCTGAAGAATATCTGTTCTTGGGTCAATACACTTAAGCTGGAACAGGAATTTGCAAGCCTCTTTCTCTCTCTGCATTAAGGCTACACTAGCAAATCATACCTGTAAGTCAGTCATGCTCCTTCATCCAGCTGAACACTGAAAAAAAATTTGGGTGTTGGTCTATGGTCTTTAAATTCACTTTTTTTACAAAAGACAGAGGGGAAAGCTGTCACCCTGATTTTTCAGCCTTCTGATTGTTTTCATTCTTGGACTGGAGAGTTCTCACATATTGAAACAAAAATAAAAACTGATGTTCGGTAAATGCATTCTTTTCCAGGGGGAAAGAGAAATTGATAGACTACTGGTTTGACCACTAGGGTCAGAGAGGTGTTCCTCTCATCCCCCAATCCTTGACCAGATCCCAAAAACTATATAAGTTGAGACTCCCAAAATAAAATCCTTTTTCCTTTGCATCTCACATCCTGACAGGTGAATGCAGTTCTTTTCGTGTCCTCTTGCGACAGAAAGCCACAAACCTCAATATTTCTAGCAAAAGCAGAGACATGCAGAGTCACAGAATCATAGAATCATAGAATGGTTTGGGTTAGAAGGACCTTAAAGCCCATCCATGGGATCTTAAACTCCTGCCATGGACAGGGACACCTTCCACTATCCCAGGCTGCTCCAAGCCCTGTCCAGGCTGGCCTTGGACACTTCCAGGGATCCAGGGGCAGCCACAGATCTTCTGGGCACCCTGTGCCAGGGCCTCCCCAGCCTCACAGTGAGAATTTCATATTCTCCACTGAGGATGCCTTTAAATCGCCAGAGCTGGCAGGTGCAGAAGGGACCTTACCTGGCCACTCACTCCCATTTTGACCTGCTGCTCACCAGATCAGGGTAATATTGTTATGTACTATTAATTTGGTTGGATTAATTTAAGGCAGCCACACTCAAATAGTTAATAGAGACTCAGGTTTGGGAAATAGAAATCAGGAAATTGATGTATATAGGTAAGGGAAGAGCAGAGGACACCGACTGCCACAACATCCTTCTGTCCAGGTGAGGACATGGGAGCACACAGGTGGTGCAGGGCCCCGTGTGCTCTTTATGGTGACTCAGGATTTCCCTCCGTTCACTGCCCATCCTTGGAAAAACCTACACCCATTGGAGCAAGAGACACAACCTACACAAAGCACTGCAGCATTGTACAAAACTGAGCCCTTATGGGAGGAGAAATGAGAAAAAAAATGTGTCACTTATTAAGAGAACAACAATGAAGTGTTGACCTCTGCAAAAAACCAAGGTACAGGTGTGACCATCCCGGGCCCTGACGGCGTGGCACCTTGGAGAAGCTCTCCACTGTGGCCACTCCCCGTCTCTGCTTGCATCGCCTTTGCCTGTCCCAATCCTGCTTGTGCTGGCCCCCCTTCCCCCCCGCGCCCGCCTGCGCCGCCCCTGCCTGCCCGCGGGGGTGTCCTCTGTCGACCCACCCCCCGGGGCTGCCCCGTCTCGCTGTCCCGTCGGGGTTTGTCTCGCCTGGAGTGAGCGAACGCCATGCCCCTGGTTCCGCGCCTGCCGCAAGGGTTTCTGGGGTTTGTAGTTTCCAGCTTTGCACTTGCGATGCCTGTCCCGCGGCCCGCGCTACCACCGCGCCCCTGGCTGCTGCTGCCGCACGCTGCTCCTCCCCCATCGTCCCGGTCCACGCCGTCCCGACACGGTGCACCCCCCGGCTGCCCCCGGTCGCCTTCTGTCTTCCCGCGCTGGGACTCCTC
>VXBB01000350.1:60774-77260 GCA_013399915.1 Illadopsis cleaveri | reverse complement strand
TTACTTTATTTACCATTATGTGCCAATGCCTATCACCTATACTAAAAGGGTCATCTCTACCTTAATCCAATCCTCTAAAACTACTTTGTGCCCACGTCACTGCAAAAGATGGATGCCAAGGGAGAACAAGAAGAACCCAGGGCACCGCCCTAAAATCTCCATCTTGTCCCCTATTCAGCTCCATTCTAAAAACCCAAAAGTACAAAATTTTCCATCCAGTGATTAGCTACACTACTATCTTTTACACATTTGTGACTTGCAATTCTTCTCTGTGTTAGAAGCTTTTTCCATGGACTAAAATCAAAGACTGTGTCCTCCTGGGCTCTGTGCCAGGCAACCCCCCTGCACAGACCCCCCTGTCCAGGATTCAAACCCTCTTTCTCGGATTCCAGACCCCTTTACCGAGGTCTGTGACCATCCAGGGCAACCAGAGGAATGACCTGGACTCCCACATACAGGAACAAAGAACATTCTTAACATGGGAATTATTTCTCAAGGACTCACCAGACTTTTGCCTTAAACCTTCCCTCAGCCCCAAAGACGATTATTTCAAACTGACTATTTCAAGGAGGTGCCGCCAACTGAAAGAAAAACCTTATGGAACATCTGGAGGGGAATGTGACCTTCCCACTGCAGGATTTCAAACACCAGAATTGATCTATCCTAGTTCTAAGAGGATATCAAGGCCAGATGCTGCTATGGATAGTCAGCCTTAAGTGGTGATAGTGTTTTCCTTCCATTGCCCTTTTCAAGCACTTCAGATCTTTAACCAGCCTTGATAAATCAAGCCTTTTAAAACCTGATCCAAACAGATGAATATTGTTTTCATTTTAAGGATTAAAAAATGGGGCAAATCTTATTCTGAATCCTAGAAAACCTGCAGAATCAAGAAATGGCATGGTAATTACATGCTTGCTAAATGTGTTCCAAAAAACCCACTGTTCTGCGTCTGGAGACTCAGCCTTTGAAGCTTTTCTTCAATTCACTCACTATCTACATTGTCAGACACTCAAAGTTTGAGTTATTACAAGTTTCATGATTTTCACAGAAAGCCCATAAGCACAGATGGCCCCTCACACAGTGGGTCGTTTACTAGATATTGTCCTAAAGAACCAGATTAAATAGTACAACTGCTTATTGCTCAATGTCTGCCTAACAGAAAATTCCTCCTAGTCTTGTTCATTGTTGCTTCATTAGTGAACACACATTCACTTAGGCTTCCCAAAACGTTTGCTGGCAAAACAAAACTTTGTGCATTTGTTAATGGCTTCATCACTCTCTGCAAGTAGTCTTGGAGGTTCCCAAGTTTCTTTGAGGAAAAGATTGTCTAAATGCACCATTTTCTGTCTTTACACAGTAAAAGTGGAATCCTTCCATTAGACCAAGCTGGTCCAAGCCCCATCCCTTGAATACTTTGAAGGATGGGGCAGTCACAGCTTCTCTGGGCACCAGAAAAATAATTCCATTGTATAAGTTATATTCCTAAGAAGTCATCTATATTTTAGCATTTTTTTTCACTTTTCTTTGCTCTTTAGCAGACACTTTGAATACAGTATAATGCTAAATATAATTGCTATAACTGAAAGCACAGTAAAATATGTCTATTCTCTGACTAGGATGAGGCAATTAATATCTGAGTCTCTGGCACAGGTAAGTCACACTGCAGTGTAAAAATGCCACAGCATTGTCTAGGCATGTGACAGATGGAGTATTGCAGCTGAGAACACCAAGTTTGTGCTTTAAAACTGCACTTGGGGCAAACCAAAACTTCTGGTGAAAATACCAGGTCCAGTGGAACTTCTGCTAAGTAATGTATTTTTTCCAGTCTGTGGGGCTGCACACAACCTATTCTTCCACTACAGCTGAGTTCAGGTGGAAGATAAGGAAGAGATGTTGAAGAAATTGGGTGTTTTCCATGGATTTCCCAGAGCTGGCAATCTCAGTGCAGTAACTGTGCTCCCATCTGCCCCCCCCGCAGCCAGGGAGATGCTGAGCCTGTGCCATCCATCAACAGCAAAATGAAGATGTTGTGTGCTACTCAGGAATGTGTTTGTGGTGGAGCACTGGCAGGGACAGAATGTCCCAGGCACCAGCAGTTCAGCTGGAGCTGGAGCAGTGTCGTGGCTCAGATGCCGAAATCCGGCAGAGCCCTGCCCACGCCAGCTCTGCTCAAACCTCCTGCTCCCTCCATGTTGTCCCTAGATTTCTGCCCAGGATTTATGGACAGGAATACAGATACCCTGTCCTAAACAAAAAAAGAAGAGTAGTTTTAGGCTGTCCACTCAGCAAAACTGAGAACACTCCCTTCAACGAAATCTGTCATATTATTGTAGCATTTCTGTCCATTCACAGAAAGGCAAACTGTGCTCCATAGCTGAGTGACGTGTCCCAGCCTCAGTTGAGGCTTTTGTTCTTCCCAGTTCCCAGAAAAAGCACCAAGGGGGGACCTGCCACCAGCCATATAAGCATCATCTTGGCAATAATTAACATTTTTTCCATAGGCACAAAAGAAACCAAGCATAGATTTCTCTCATGTAAACCCTTTCATTAAATTTGACTTTATAGATGACACTGGTTATAAATAAGTCTGGCAACCCTAGCAATCACATGGAAGTTTGGAGTAGCACATCCCACTCAGAGCAGCTCTGGGAACATCTTTTACTCAGGAGTCAAAGAGGAGCATGCTTAGCTAAAGCCACACAACAGACTTCTTAGAACTCTTCTTGGAAGACTTGGATGGCAAATGGGAGAGATAAGCATGGAAACACTTCAGGGAGGTGTTTTGTACCTGCTCTTTCTGGGAGACACATCTGTGTGGGTCCTGCAGAGGTAAAGGGTGATCCCTTCTGCGTGTCAGCACCACCAGATCATGCAGAATCAGCCAAGTTTCTCGTGCTCTGCAAGCACCACCATGGTCATTTCTGGACCCCCCAAGCCCCACGGCCACGCTGGAGTGGGGCTTCCCCAAAATGTGGCTCTTCTGCTTCTGTCTTCACTGTCCCACCAGTTCCAGCCCTACACAGGCATGGGGGAAGGGCACAACAGAGCTGTCACAGGCACCCCCACAGGTGTGGAGTTAACTAGGCCATCCTGAGAAAATACATGGTTTTCCTTGGTTCAAAGTTGGTTTTTTGTTGCAAAGTTGGTCCTTTGTGCCATTTTCACAGGTTTCTCAAACTGGTATGACTGGGAGTTTCTACACTGGGTATGCAGAACCATGAGTCGAGATTTACAGATGGTTTAAAATGACCAACCAAACTCCACTTGGACCTGTTGACTTCAATCACCTGAAGATTTGGTTCTCATTATGAAATATATTAACTCAGTGCTGAATTTTATTACTTCTAGGCTGACAGAAAAATTACATGATAAAATTGTGTGGCTTGAAAGAGGATGGTAGAAAAATACATAGCTTGAGAGAGAAGACACTGCATCCCATATTATATATATTATCTTATATTGCATCTTCAGTCAGAATTATAACACTTTTAGGAAAACACAGAAGATTTTTTTGTTAATAGCTTCACTTTCTCAGCTAAATTTTCAACTACTATGCACCTGAAGAGGCATGTTTGGTGAATATACAACCAAATTCCATGGGGGAAATTCCCTGTGTAATCACTGTCATAGGAAGCTGAAAGAATCAGAAGTTTTGTGAGGAAGGCTCCAGCTTTTTCTGGCAAGGTTATTTGCTAATCATATATAAGGCCAGGCTCAGCCTGATACGAATGAAAGAAATTTGAACAACAGAAAAATCAAGTGAAAATGCTGAAAAGGAAATAAAATTATACAGTTTCTCCTTAAAAATTAAATACAGATTTTCTGTGGTTACATCTTGAAATGAAGTACCATTTAAATTATGAAGGATTAACTGTTCTTGGTTTTCTGTCTTGACTGCATACAACAAAAGTCACTACAAAACAATTTCATAACCAGATAAGAGACAATCTTTTCATCTACTGAAAGCCTCACTCTCAGCTATAGACCATCATTCATCCAAGGGCCTGCATTGCCCCAAAACTTGTGAAAAAGACCCTTGACATTTCTTCTCACTGAAATAACGCCTGAGACATTATTTCACCATTTTTTCTATGGTTCCAATCTTTATGCTTTTATCTTCTTCAAGGGGTTCCCTGTGTTCTTGTTGCCTTCTTGGGAAAACTGGAGGGAGTAGATTGCTTACATGTGTAGCTGCAGTGCCCATCCTCAGCACTGACCAACATGCTCTCCCAGGCTGTGTGTGGCTCAGCTGAGGCTGTGAAAAAGCACAGCTCTCCTTGTGCAATGCTTTCAGCCCAGCACTGCTGTCATGCCGCTAGCAAAAATAAATATCCACAAATGTTGCATGCAGTAAATAGAAGGAGAAGGTTTTTAAGGCTGCACAATGCTTATTCATGCTTATTTATTGCTTAATAAAAAAATTCCATTCAAGTAAAGTGCCCTTAGACTTGAGAGAGGCAGAGCTGAGAAAAAGAAATTGAAAAGAACCTACCCCAGGCCCTGGTGCCAGAGGTGATGGTCGAGTGGGTCTTGCAGAAGCAGGACTCACTTCACCAAAGTGCCCTGCCCAGGCACCAGGGAAACAGGAATTGGTTTGGATGCTGTAGCCCCAGTCTTCGTCCTCTCTCCTTGTCCTGGTGTCATCCCCTTAAGTGTCACCAATACAAGGCCCATTTGGTGGCTGTGAAGAGCAGCCTCTCCTTCCAGCCCTTGACTGGAAGGGCAAGACAGTGGTAGAGAAGGATTCTTGCTTCTGGTGTTATCTGCACCTTTCTTGTGAGCGTGGTTCATACAAGTGAAACATTTCATCATTAGAACACCTCTCCTATAAGGGAACACTGAGAGAATTGGGATTGTTCAACCTGGAGAAGGCTCTGGGGAGGTTTTATTGCAGGCTTCCCGTGCCTGAAGTTATTCTGAGAGAGCTGGAGAGAGATTTTGGACAAGGGCCTAAAGTGCCAGGACAAGGGGCATGGCTTCCCACTGCCAGAGGACAGGGATGGATGGGATATTGGAAAGGAATTGTTTGCTGTGAGGGTGGGGAGGCCCTGGCACAGGGTGCCCAGAGAAGCTGTGGCTGCCCCTGGATCCCTGGAAGTGTCCATGGCCAGGTTGGGCGGGGCTTGGAGCAGCCTGGGATAGTGGGAGGTGGCCCTGCCATGGCAAGGGGATGGGACAAGATGAGCTTTAAGGTCCCTTCAAACACAAAGGGTTCCAGAAGTACGTAAGTCAAGCTGTACAAAATGCTGTGGACTCTTCCACGTGCTGCCCAACACCAGAGGCTTTTGGCCACCTCCCTGGAGCCAGCAGTGCCCTGGTAGAGTCTTGACTCAGGTCACTGCTGCTGGACAGCATCTGACCCACAGTCTCCCAGTGTCAGGATGGATGACACCAACACCACAGCAGCAGCAATGCTGGCCATGCACTCCAACCCAAACACCCACAATGTTCATTGTGGCAGGTTTATGCCTCAGCCTCCTGCCCTGTGGGGCCAAGTCAGACTCTGTTCTGCAGTATTTGACCTCCAACTTGCTGCGTCCCTGTCCCATCTGGTGTCTCCAGGCCATGACAGTCCTACAGTGTGTCCCCTCTCTCCTTCAGGAGTGGGAAGAGAGGAGCCAGTGCCAGCCTGCACTGCTCTTCTCCCTCCCCTTGGTGGCCATTAGTCCTTCTCCATCTCCTGAGCAGGTTGCTGGAGCAGTGCTGTGGCATCCTGAGATCAGTGTGTGTCCTGAGAGTGGGAGAGAAGGAAATGCTCTTCTGCTGGGGAAGGAAGAGGTTTACCACTGGAGAAGGGGGAAAAAGAGCAGCAGCCTCAAGTCCTCATCTGCACACTGTTCTACAAACCAACATCTTCCTTGGCAGAAGAGGCCAGGGTCTAATCAGAACTTCCTGGCAAAGGATGAACAAGACAGCAAGACAAAGAAGCCAACAAGAGCCCTTTGCCTTCACTACAGACTGAAAAGCTCAGTGGCCTTTTCTAATTCCCCACAGATTAGTCAGAAACCCAGCACTCAGTGGCTTGATTTTATCATTGGATGCTTGAAGGTGCTATTGCCCACCATGACTGAGGTGGAAAGATGACTGGAGGCAGTGGGACCTCATGCCCGTGGAGCAGGTGAAGTGCCTGGTTAGGAAAGCCCAATTTTTTTTTTGGGAGTGGGGGTGTTTTTTTTCTTAAAACCCCATTAAATCATTCTGCTTCTCTGAGGAAGAAAGTACCTTCTTTGAGAAGAGACACTTCAGGATGACCTAATTGTGGCTTTCCAGTACCTAAAGGAGCTGACAAGAAAGATGAGGAGAGACTATTGACAAAGCCTGAAGTGACAGGACAAAGGGAATGGCTTCCCACTGATGGGAGCAGGGTGAATGCTAGGATATTGGGAAGGAATTGTTCCCTGTGAGGCTGGGGAGGCTCTGACACAGGGTGCCCAGGATCCGTGGAAGTGTCCAAGGTCAGGTTGGACAGGGTCTTGGAACAGCCTGGGACAGTGGAAGGTGTCCCTGCCTCCAGAAGGGGCTGGAACTGTAAAGGTCCCTTTCAACCCAGGCCACTTGATCACTTTGTAATTCATGGAAGGAGGGTGCCAAGCCAATGGACTTCTTTTTATGATGAGCTTTGCCTTCAACCTGTGATAGTTGCCAACACTAAAGGCACAAAACAAGCAACACAACCCACAAAGCAGAACAAAGTCAGACGTTTCTTGCCTCTCCAGAAGTGCTTGTGGGTGGGTCTCCTGTGCCCTACATACCTGATATACAAACCTCTATTGTGTAAATAAAGGATGGGATGAACTTACAGCAGAATTCCCAACTGACATCGAGTTGGAGAGGGAGGAAAGAAATTATAACCCTCCCAAAGTACAGCCCCGCCAACGCATTTTGGATTTTCATTATAAGCGAGACCACTCACATCCTTCCTTCACGTCTGATTCACCAAACCAGGAAGCCAGACCAGGAGGTTCTAAGTGCAGCCAGAGGAAGGCCCATGATAAAGGTATGTGATAAATGCACTTGGAGGTTCATCTCCAATGCAGCTAAAAACGATGTACTGAGCACATCCTGCTGTGCCTCTCCCCTGGGCTGACACTGCAGTGCCAGGAACCCTCGCGCTCCCAGAGCATTTCCCTTCCCTCCTTTGCTCCTGCGGCTCCTTTTCAGGAAAAATAAATCTAGATAGAGGCCTTAAAAGCTGAGTTACCTAAGAAGCTCTAGATAAATCAAAGGATTTATTAGGATTAGTTTCACCTGACTTGCAGTGGAATTTCTTGTCATGAGAAAAGCCAGAACTGCCAGTCAATGTACAGCACTTTTATGACATTCCAGTCTGGCTGGAAGTAGTTTCCTCAGCTACATTCCCGAGGTGAGTAAATTCTTTGTGGTGTAAGTGGAAGTTTTGCTTTTATTTACAAGTTATTAATGATTTTAAACTTTTCATTATTGTTTTAAATTACAACTAAATATTTTCAAAAGATACAGCTCCAGCGAGAAGTCTAGATGTGATATGGATTGTTTAGCAAGCTAAAACAAAAATATAGGGACAAGAAAAATCTATAATTTAAATATTCTGCTTATATGTAGGCACAAATAGATACATGTGTTTTACTTTTAAAATAGCAGTACACGTTGGTTGAAGCTTGAAGGTTACAACTACTCACCATTTTTTGTGAAATATGAACCAAATATATTGAAAAAGGAGACAAGTTTTTATTAAATTAAAATATTAATTTCTGCAAATGTCCTTTATGGGCAAGACAGTGTTTTCTTTCTGCTTTTTAAATTATAAGCTTGCCTTTAGAAATTGGACAGCTAAAGTTTATAAACATCTTTTCATATGAAACATACTTCTACTTCTTACAGAGTTTTGTCACACACCAGCCTCAAATTCCTTATATTATGGGGGAGAATAAGTAGCTTCTTCTCTGTTGAGGGTTTAGTTTTCTGTTTAAGGAGAGATTTCATTGAATGTTGAGTTGGGTTGTGCTCAACCACTTCCAAAATTTTTTTGTTATTGTACCAGCAACCCTTAATAAATTCATTAACGTGCTGCTTCATCATATATGTTCAGATTTACACAAGATGTTTTTGTGACCTACACAGAATTCTGAAATCTGTAAACACACTGATAGCATTAACAAGGATCAGATGTCCGCTGCTTTTGTGGCATAAAAAATAAAAAGGTGGTAGTTGTGAATATTTGAAGAATTCGGTGCCTCGGTCTCTAAATCCGCCGCTGGGTTTTGCGTCTGCGCCATTTGTGGCTCTCGCACGAGCACTGAGCAAGTTTTGCACTTTCAGATTAATTCTAGCAAGTTTCTGAAACCTTTTTATCCATTTGGTGAGGGAGGATGGCAAGCCCAGATATTTTTTTTGTAGGATAATTAGAACACTGATCTTAGTTTCCAGCATCTTAATTTTTAAGTGGTAGGAAAGTAAATACCAGAATAATTGTTAAAATAAAAAATGTGTTGTGATGCTGGTTTTGTAGTGGATTTTTCCCCCCTCCATTTCAAACTCCATTGCAACAAAAAAAATTATAGTGCTTTATCTCAAAACATACAGGAATACTACTGAGAAATGTCTGATGCTGAAAAAATGGCAATCATTACTGAGTATTATGGGGTCCTTAAAATCCTTTTCTGTGATTAGTTAGAATATGACTGCAGCAGAACAATTAAATTTGATTTAAGACATTCCAAGATCCCAACAGTACAGCCTGTTTTAGTGTTCAGATACATCTCTCACAGCGCAGTAACTCACTTAGATATGAAAAATGTTATGAATGTAACATGAATTAACAAAGCTATGAATGCTGGATGTAAATTAGCTATTTAATTAAAATGTTGGCTTTTTAAATTGAGTTGGTCATGACAACCATTAGAGCCTGCTCATTAGAGCAAAGAATGGAAGAATTTCACGTAAAATACTGAAGCACTTAGCAAACCTCATTTTCTATCTATAGAATATACATACATAGTGAAGACATTTTACATTTTGAGCCATAGTGATGCACCAGGTTTTGCAGTGATCAGAAATACAACAGGTACTTTACAGAGTAATGGAAATTCCTTCCCTAAAAACATTTACAGTTTAGAGTCCTGAAAATGTTACTGACAATAAAAAGTACATCTGCCACCTTTCAGTTCACATTTCCATTGCCCCTCTCTTCCCTTCATTGTTCCTAATGCTCTGCTTTTGCTGCCTTTACTCTTCAGGCAAGTGAAGAAACCTTTAACTAAGAACACATCCTCTATAGTTTTTCCTTTTTTTTTTTTTTTTTAATGAAAGCAGAATCAAGCCAGACAAGTTTATAACACAAATTTGAAACATTCAGCCTTCTGCTAAAACTCTTCCTGATGAAGTATGAAAGTGAAGAGAAGGTTAAGATTAACTGTTCATGGGCAGTTGCCATTATTAAATTACTTCCATTGCTAAATAATGAAAGGCATTATGGATAAAGCTTTTCAATAAATACTTTGCCTATAATTGTTCCAACCCAAAAGCTCTGACATTTTCAATATTTCCATCATCAATACACTCTCTCTATTTCTCTTCTCAGGGATTTAAAATATTTTAATTGCAAAACAAAATCTTATCTCATATTGACCACAAGGTTCTAAAAATGAGGGTGACAGGGTAAAGAAATTAAGTCAAATCTGGCTGAAATATTTTAGATCATCATGAGAGTGAAAGACAACTCACACTGAAAAGGAATGAGAGAAGATGGGGAAAGTGTAACCAGAGAATATCAACAGGGAGTGGGAGGTTGGGAGGTTTTATGTTGCATAAACCCAGCAGTAAATCCAGTACCAACCTGTAGCCAAGTGGATTTCAGTCCTTTTGACTGCTTATAGTGAAACAGCATCCTTTGATTTCACAGACTTTCAGAGCAACCATTGGAGACCAGACCTCTTGAGCCTAAAGGTAAGACATTCTCCTGAGCTGTAGCATTATTACACCAAAATGCAATGCAACAATTCACAATATTTCACCCAAAAGTGTAAATCGGATTGTTTCACCTTCACTTCATGTGTCACTTCTCCCACTGCCAACACTGAGGTTTCTCTAAATGGTCTCCAAACATATGCATCTTCTCCATTACTTATCACAGAAAAAAAAATTACAGCAGTGCAATTCTGCAGAATCAGCAGCAAGAGATATGCCACTGAAATAACAAAGGTCTTAAACTGTTTTCCACTGACAGATGTGCATAACCAAATATCCCAAATTTCAGGGATATTTGTTACATCTACTCCCATGCAAAAGTAAGAACCAATCAGATATAACCTGTTTAACCAAGTTGGCTGCTTTCAGGAGGGATCAGGAGCTCAGATGTAAAAGACTGGGAGACCTCACTGAGTGCTGGTAGCCCTTCTGCAAAAGAACTCTCATGACTCGTATTGTTCAAACCTCCTCCTGTCATGATGCTTCAGACCCTTCATTCCTCTATTTTGGATTGTTGTTATCCATTTTCACACATGTGGATAACAATTTGCTTGACAGTGATAATTTGCTCTTTAAAATATTAGGTGCAAAATCTGCAAATTTCTATTCTGATGTTCCTTCTGAAATGCTTTTGCTGTTTGGCAGCTATTTCACATTTGCCTTCCCAAGTCTCTGATGAATGTCTGATTTGAAATGGCACTGGCTTCAGCTGATTCTCAGGGCACTGGGACCCCCTTGGTGAGTCATTCTTGTTGAAGGTGGAGGCAAAGGATGGATGACAAGGGGGTCTCAGGTCCTCTGCTGGAGGACCATGATTGTGAGAGTGATCAAATCCCAGTTGACCCTGAAATTGTGTGGGATCTGCTGCCCCAGCTCAATCCCTAAAAATCAATGGGGCCTGATGGGATTTGTCAAAAAATCTTCAAAGATCTGTTAATGTCATCATAAAGCCTCTCTTGATGATTTTTGAGTGATTTTGGGAATCCAGAGAGGTCCCGGCCAACTGGCAGATGTTGTCCTGATTTTCAAGAAGGGCAGGAAGGTGGACCCTGGAAACTTTGGGCCTGTCAATGCCCCCTCAATGCCCAGTAAAATTATGGGAAAAGGTTATTCTGGCAAGTATTAAAAAACAGTTGGAGGACAATGCAGCCATTGGTCACAGCCAGCATGGCTTCAGGAGGGGAAACTCTTGCTTGTCCAACCTGATTTACTTCTATGGAAGTATGGAACAACACCCAGTCAGTCTAGGAAAGCCAATAGATGTAATTCTTTTGGACTTCAGCAAAGCTTTCCATACTGTCTCTCACAGGATTCTTCTGGGCAAAATGTCCATCCCACCACTGGACAATCACATCATGGGGTGGGTGAGAAACTGGCTCATGGGTTGGGCACAAAGGGTGACAGTGACTGGGGTGACATTGTCTTGGCACAGGTCACTAGTGAGGTTCCAGAGGGCTCCATCCTCATCCCTATGCTCTTCAACACCTTCATAAATGACCTGGATGCAGGGCTGGAAGGGAAACTGAGCAAGTTCACAGATGATGCAAAACTGGAAGGAGCTGTTGACTCCCTTAAAGAAAAGGGAGGTCCTGCAGGGAGACAAGTGAGAGAACTGGGCCACATGAGGCTCAACAAGGGGAAGTGGCCAATTCAGCACCTGGCACGGGGTAACCCTGGGTGTGTGGACAGACTGGGGAATGGGATGCTGGAAAAAGCAGCTGCAGGAAGAGCTCCTGGTTGATGGCAAGTTGGATGTGAGTCAGCAGTGCCTTGACAGCCAGGAGAGACACCCCTGTCCTGGAGGGCATCAGGCCCAGCATCTCCAGCAGGCAAAGGGAGGGGATTGTCCTGCTCTGCTCTGCAGAAGCCTCACCTCCAGTCCTTGGGGCAGTTTGCACACCACAATATAAAAAAAGACATAAAGCCCTTAGAGAGCATCCAAAGGAGGCCACAAGGATGGGGAAGGATCTGGAGGAGCTGTATGAGAAGTGACTGAGGGGACTTGGTCTGTCCAGCTGGAGAAGAAGAGCCTGAAGGGAGACCTCATTGGGGTTTTCAACATCCTCATGAGGTGCAGCACAGGGGCAGCTCCAATCTCTGCTCTCTGTGACAGGAACAGGACCCAGGCAATGGCTGGAGCTGTGTCAGAGGGGTTTAGGCTGGATTTCAGGGAAAGGTTCTTCCCCCAGAGGGTGCTGGCACTGCCCAGGCTCCCCAGGGAATGGGCACGGCCCCGAGGCTGCCAGAGCTCCAGGAGCCTTTGGACAGCTCTGCCAGGGATGCCCAGGGTGGGGTTGTTGGGGTGTCTGTGCAGGGACAGGGGCTGGGCTGGGTGATCCTTGTGAGTCCTTTCCCAGCTCAGGATATTCTGTGAGTCTGTTCTGTGGCTCTGTACAAAAGTATTTTAAGTAGAGGACTTGCATCGCACCTGGGTCTGGAGCACAGTGCTCTATGTGTGCATATATAGGTTTTATCTTCCTCTAGAAACCTTGTGTAAAATAAGATAGTAATTCCTGGCCTGCTTATTTTCTTCTACCATCTGATCCCTGGCTTAGACAGAACTATTTCAGAGATGTGTTTGATCTCCATTACAGTGGTTGGGAATCTTGAAAGCCACCAGCATAAATTCATCTCAAATTACTCACAGGTCTTGTTGCTTCTGTCCTGCTTTGACTAGCAAGTTTTGACAAGTAAATTAGCAGATGAATAGCCCTTCTCAAATGGGGCTGATTGAGAAAATGGGAAGCAGCTTCACAGCACAAATTATTAATTGTCTCAAGAAACATAGGTGATCTTTGGGGGTGGTGAACCCAATTATCCATACCTTCTTTGGATAATATTTCAAGCCAATTACCCAGAGTTTGCACCAATCTGGATATCAATTTCATCTAGTTCTAATCAACTAGAACTTTTGCTCTTTGGCTTTGTTTATCTCAACTGCAGTGAATTTCACATCTGAGTTAATGCTGGGTTTATTTACATCACAGCAGGCTCATTGAATGACCAGGACAAAATGCTTCGTAACTCGATATTGCACATAATTGGTGCTGTCATTTGATATTAGAGGATGAAAGAAAGTTATTACTAAGTACAGAGGTTTCAGAGCTTGTTTTTCCCTGAGAAGATTTCAGCCTGGATTTAAAAAACGAAACCAAATCTCAAAGAATGAAAATGCTGAAATTTGACTTTGCTCTGCCAGGGTTTCCCATCCTTGCACTGTTCTGCTGCCCAAAGACTTATATTCTTTTTCCTCTTACAAGAGAGCAGCAAATCATGTGAAATCTGTAACTGTCCCTTCAGATGGTCCTTCCAGTAACTACTTTTACATCATCCACTGATATTGGCATGTCACAGAAGCAGACAACCTTCTGCCTACTGAAACTTGTGGCAGACTTGTAAACAGCAGCATTTTAATTTAACTTTCTTATTTATATATTAGAAAAAAACACGTTTTAAGCTAAGATGGGAAAGTTTTAAGAATAGCAATGTTTTCCCAATTAAAACATTTACAACTGAGATTAAAGTTTAAAAATTATTAATAAATTAGATTCTTACACTGTACAAATGCAGCAAACCAAGGACGGCTCAGCTGCTTTCTGTCACAGGAACATGACTCCAAAAATCAAAGAGAGGTTGCTGAGAGAAGTCAGATTTCATATATCCATGAAAGACATCAAATCCTTCTGCAAGATGGTACAAGGCCATTAAACACATGATCTATAACATTCTGCAGACTATTCAAAGGGCTTTGCAGATGATGGGTGCACACTCGCCCTGGTGTGACTCAAACACACCCCATATGTACCCAGATCCTTGTGGGGACTCTTTTTGTCTCAACCCACTTCCAGTGCCAATAACTGCATTAGCAGGGAGAAGCTGCAGGGAGGAGGTGGCACAAAGGAGTCAGAGAACAAAGAGTGGTGGGAGGGCATGGTGGGGGAGCCACAAGAAATTATGAGAAAATGCAGAGGTTGGCAAAATGGGGGGAATTGAGAGAGATCAAAAAGCATGGATATTAGGAAAAATGAGGTGGATAAAGGAAGGACAGCTAAAGACAGGTGGATAAAAGAGAATGTGAAAACACGTCAGAGAGGAAAGGAAACTTGGCTGGAAAAGTGAGGGAAAACAAATATCATAGAGGAAAACATTCATGTACAGAAGAGGAGGAAGAAAAGCCAAGATATGCTTACTATGGAATAAGGGGAATAAGAAAAAGCAAAATACATTGATCTTGTTGTAATGCAAAAAAAAATGGAAAATAAAAAGAGTGAAACAGGCAGAAAATGAAACACTGACTGAGCTAAAGCCAAGAAAAGAGGCCCAAATGTGCTCACACCCCAAATTTTTACAAGACTGGTAGAGTGAATGTAAACCAGGTGTTGTGCATCATGTGTGACAACCCAAACCACAGTCCACCGTGACAGTGGAGTTTCTTTACAAAGCAGCACAGAAGAAATCCCTGGAATTTCTTTCTCTTTTAAATGAGAAAATTAATTGCATCCCATAAGTGTCTGCAATCTAATGAGATGTAAATTCAGGGCCTCAAAGCTGGAAGGTAAGCTAAGAACAGAATTCGGCCCTAATTTAGATAACAGCAGTGTCTAAAAAGTAGGGGGTTTGTAATGGGAAATTTAGACTAAGCTTTTATTTTAACTGGGATTAAAAAAAAAACCAAAACATTTTCAACATGAACTGTGAAATTGCACTTTCAAAAGGAAGGCTGCTAATGCTGTAAATTCCCCTGCAGATATTAGCACATAATTCTGTGATTGAAATGCTTTCAGATGAAGGATTTGGTTGCTGTTAAAGTTTTTCATGTGATAAATGCCAGTTTCAGAAACTAACATCCCAACCCTCAGAAATTCAGCCAGTTCTACCAGTGTGCCCCGTTTCATACCCATCACTCTACAAAAGTGAAGCAGAGAATAAGAGAAAAACATCTCTCAAGAACCTCAGAAATTCCACATGTTCATGCAGGTCTGTGTCCCCCCTGCCATTCCAGGTGTCTTCACACAGTTCCTCTGAGAAGCTGCTCCCAGCACCACTCAGGTATTTTTCCCCATTAGCTTCCTCTCCACCTGGTCCCTCAAATGTTGCTTCTCAACACTTTGTCCCATTTTGTCCCCAATATTTCTGGTGGCTGGACACATCTTTCCTTCATGCAGGAACTCCATTGGTGGGTAATCCCTAAATGTCCCAAGATCCAAGCTAACATTTTGGATGCTTTTTTGGAAAAAACACAGGCTAAGCACTGTGTATCTCCTGTAGCAGATGTTCTGCACTCTAAAACACTCCAACATCATGAACTGCTAGTACCTTCAACCATAAGTAGTAAAAAAGAAAATAAACAACTTTAGATATTTACAGAATTTTTCAGTCTGAGGGATTGTAAGGACTGGTTCCTGCTTCAAGGCAGCAATTCCCATCCTCTATGTTTCTTTGTGAATTTTTCAAGTCTTGTAAAGTCAGCTTGTGTTACCTTTCTATCACCTTTCTCACCTAAACTGCCACAGTGTGGGAAGCTGAATGAAAGAAACAAAAAAAGTAATAAAAAGACCTCTCAAAGTGGCATTTTTCCTACCCCAGAATAGTCCCAATGAGATCCTCAGCACTAAAAAATACAGACTTGCTAATAAGACAGAGAAATACAAGGGGGCTGCAGTTTTATTTCATATCAGAGCTTCAACCCTTCAATCAACTTTTATTATACAACCACTCTTGAGGCTGTTAAATCAAATTTGATCATTTATCATCGTTCATCTTCCAAAAAACCCACTGCTGCTTTGTCATTCCTTTCAGTCTGAAGCTCTTGGTGCCCCAGGCTGCAAACACGAGCAGTGTTGTCAGCAGCTAAAGAGCTCAACCATTCCTTGTTTCTATCTCTCCCCTCACACGGAACTCACCCAAGTAGGCATAAAAAGCCCAAAAACACAACCCTCATGGCACACATGACATGCATATGGCTGCAAAATGGCCAACAAAAATTATTACTATACCATGGAGATGAATAATGTAACCCTTGAAATTACTGAGGGACGTTTGATATGTTTTGAATAGTTGCACCCACATTTGGGTAAACTCATCTGGTCTTTGTACATGCCTTTATCAGCTTGAGGAGAAAAAAAGCCTTTCCTCCGTGGCATTTCGGCATTTAGACTCCACAGAACTATCTCACTGGAGTGGAGTTAATCAATGAAAAGCTCCCCGTTCTCCTGGCCCGGGAATAGCTGAGATGCTGTTCGTGCGGATGCCCAGCGATTGCAGCGAGCCTGCCGGGCAGGGAATCCTGCAGCAAGGAGCACAACAGATGGGGTTTTATCAGCAGGCCTTTTCCTTCCCCTGCTACCTATCCTTTTCTACCTGAGTACACAGGAAAATCTCAGCTGGAATCGCCTCTGCCTGGAGACGGCGGGACCGGGTCTGTCCTGGTGGGTTTCAAACGGGAGGAAAAAGGAGGGGCTGAGGGTCAACTTTCCACTAGATTTCTTTTTATTTTTTTCCATGAGACAGCAAAGATAGAAGGAAGTGGGGGCGGGGGTGG
>VXBB01000350.1:1968-60736 GCA_013399915.1 Illadopsis cleaveri | reverse complement strand
CGGCGCGGGGCAGCGGCAGCGCGGAGCTGCCGGGGCGGCCCTGAGAGCAGCGGGACGGGGACAGCAGCACCTGCCCGGGCCTGGGCCCATGAACAGGACACCTCCTGCATCGGTAGGAACAAACCCCCATCGCTCTGGCACGGGGCATTTTCCTCGCACTCCGCTCCCCGGGCTGAAGCGATCCCCTTTTGCTGCCGCACAGCGCCGGAGAGATTTGCCTTCCCTCACCTCAGATCAGTCCTGCAGATCTCCCTCACGGGTCTGGCAAGCAGTAAAGTTTTAAATCTCTCTTAACTTTGTTATTTTACCATTTTGCTCTTCTGAATTTATTTGCTCCACTTTTCTCTTCCACTCCAAACCCTTCTTTTCCAGGCACTGCCTGCGATTTGGGTTGTTTGGATTCTCTTTGGTGTTTCTGCCTCTTCAATTTTTTTTGTTGTTGTTGCAAATTTTGCTTTTTCGTTTAGTCTACTTCTTTTCTTCCTGAAATTATTTTAGATGTTATCTCTCTTCACTCTTTTATTACATGATTTTAAAATTAACAATGTACATTTCCTAAGCTGTATTTTTACACTGTTCCAATCGATTAACTACGTTATTTTATTTCCCTGTCTAAGTGCAGTAAATAAAATTATGATATGAAGTTAAAATAAATCTTTTTTTTTTCTGAAGCTTTCATAACTCTAGAAAGATAAAGGATTGGATTTTATCTATTTTAGGAGTGATTCTATTTTTCTTTGAGCATCAGACTGTAATTATTTTTCTGACTTGCCCTGTCCGCTTTCTCTGTAGTGCCTCACAAAAACGAATCCTACACTACACATATCCCATTGCTCATTCTTCCATTAGTATTCTCAATATTCTTTAATTCTGTGTGAGTTCAGCAAGCAATGGTTGCTTTACACAGTTAACGAGATACAAAATGCAGAGGTCATTTCCGATTGCTGTTTGCAGCACCAGAATTTTTCTTTCACCATCAATTTCTACACAATTTTATAGTCCCTATCAATTCTATCTACTCGATCAATTTTATAGTCTTTGCAATCACTGGAAAATAAACAATTTTATTGGTAATTTTAATGCGGTAGTTATTTTCCAAAAAGGATTCATTTTTTGTTCAGATTTTTGTCTACTTTTTCCTGCTTTATTTCTCCATCTATACTTTACATCTCTTTCTGCTGCCTTTCAGCCACACCACGAAAGCAAAGGAGAGCTCACTCCTTTCCAAAGTGCCTTTGGGGCTGTGCCTGAAAATTTGGGAGTTTCTGGGCATCTTCAAATGTGAGAAATGCTCTGACCAAGCCAGGGAAAGCCCTGCAGAGGCATCATTGGACTGTCCCCCTGCCTGCCCCTTTAAAATTCCAGGCATTTTCCTTAGGTAGCCTGAAGTCTCTCATTTTAGACAGTTTAATCAATCTCTTTCTGAAAGGTCTTTTGATGCTCATTAGGGCTTGAGGGAGATTTTTGTCGTTTGGTTTTGGTGGTGCTTTGGAGGCTTTTTTGTTGTTGTTTTTAGTTGGGTTTGGTTTGTCTTTCGTTATTTGTTCTGGTTTGGTTTTTTTCCCCCAAGAACATCCCATGTTTGCTTTACAAATAACAGTTTCATTTCGTGATGCATTTCTCACTGCACAGAATAAATATTTTTTCCCCCACTGAAGCAGGCTCAGAAAGCTTTCACAGCATTCTAGTCCAAACGCAAAAATACACAAATAACAGAGTATTTTCCCTAATTATCTTCCCTTTTTCTTGTACATAAAAAGCCACCAATTCACTGAAAACTGAAGGATTTTGCCAGCTTAAAAATAGATTTTTTCTTTAGCATTCCTTTCAATATGATACACACAGACACAGAAGCAGAGATAGACATGAATCTCTCCCCAGTATTTTGCAGACTGAACACCTACTAAAACCCGTGACTAAATAATTAATACCTTCTTCATTAAGTGTGCATGCTCCTGGAGGATATTTGCATAGCAGAAATATTAACTTTCTTATTTTTTAAATATTAATAACATTCCCTTAAAAAAGCAAATTCAATGGAAAAAACCCCAACCTAAGTGGAATAGTCATCTTACTTTTTTCTTTCAAATCAGACAACTTCTCTTCAAATTTCTTTACTTGGGTGGTTAAACTTTTATTTAATTTACAATCAGTATATTGAATTTGAGTGATTAAGAAACAGAGGGCAGCACTCTGCAGAGAACACTCACTACACCTTTTCCATTTGCTTTTCTCTGCATTTTGAAATGCTCATGCCATTAAAAAACAACCTGGGATAATGTGAAAGACATTACAGCACAAATAGTATTAAATTAAGCATTTTGAATCCGTTGAACATGATAACTTAAACTGTTTAGCAAAATATAAAGTATGGGTTTTGTCCTGGCAATAGAAATATCCCAGTTAAAAATGTCTGTCTCTTAGCTCCCTGCAAAGCAAAATTTTACATTAATTTTGCCATGAACTTTTCAGAAGTTCCCATAACTGAGGCATTTCCTGCACCAGTGGAAAGCAACCCTGGAAGGCAGAGCTGTGCCTGGAGCAGCTGCAGGTCCCAGATCCAGCTGCTGATGGTAGCAGGGATGTTCTTTTGGGGGAACACTCTGGGGAGGCTGACAGAGACATCCATGCTTTTTGTGGGTGGAAATTTATTTGCTTAAAAGAAAAATTCAGAAAATGGCCAATTCCCGGTGTGGAACCATCCAGTGGCCCACAGTGAATCATCAGATGTAGCATATGTTACCACATATCATATTTATATAAAAATGCTATCTATGTATCTATTATTTAAGATTCACTCTGAGCTTTTTAATCATTTATATGATGAATTTCAAAGCTTGCTCTTTCAGAACATTCCTAAGATTTTGAAATGGGCTGCTTCAATAGGTCTGACTCAATATCTGGCACTCTGGAGGTAACTTTTATTTTCCATGACCTAAAGTGGTTTCAGAGATATCAAAATGTAAGGGAAAAAAAAACAAAACCAAAAAAACAAAACCCAAAAACCCACAACTCCAAAACAAACAAACAAACAACAACAACAACAACACAAAACCAAAACAAAAAAAAACCCACACAAAAAAAATCCCAAAGCAAAACAAACAGTAACAAACCTAAAAAGAATATAGAAATGAAAAGAAAATACTTAGAAATAAATGAGAGGCAGGTCAAGATGGTAGAAAAACTGTAATGTCATAAGTGCAAAAGCATCATCTTTGTCTCCATGATTGTATGAGTTCCCAAAATTCCAGAGTTGAAGTGAACATCCACACTCCTGGCACAGCTTCAGAGACTGGTAAGATCATAAATTAAACTGAAGTTCTAGTCATTAGTTAGCCCATAACACAAACAATTATGCAATTTCCAGCAATTTTGCTTAGAAGATCTATTTCTTAGGGGAAAAAAAATTAAAACTCAAGTTTCTGTAGTAGAAAAGCCAAAGGCAGAAGTTCCAAAGTATAATTGTTACTGAACCAGAATGGTCCAAATCCTGGAAATGTTTTGGGCCTGGCTTCTTCTTCTGGCAGCTTCATCTCATTAGAGCTTTGTCATCTTGCTTGAAAATTCATTTTTCACCCCATTCTCATTCCAATCCTGCCAAACACACTCAGGAACTGCGAAACTCTCCATTTTCCCTTTGGAATTCCAGGGATTGAGTTTTGAGGCTCTTTTTAGACACACTTTTTAATTTCTTTGGTTTATCCAACCTTTTCCAATAAGTTAGTGGTGTTCCTGGAGTGCCTTCCAGACACAGCCACACTGAGCTCAATATATCCCCCCTCCTACTGAAGTTGCTCCAATTTTCCCATTGAGAGCTCCATTTGCACTTTGACAGCAGTGTGAGCTCATTTCCACCTCAATCCCAAACGCTTTTGCATTCCTCCTTCCCAGAGGAGCATTTCTCAGCCCAAATGCACAACACAGTTTTTTTTCTTGGATATTTGTCCATCGTGACTTTGTTCTTAGAATGTTTATTGTTGTCCTGTGTTAGTCCATTAATATGCCACTTCCAGAGATTTGTCTTCACCCTTACTTCCACTTATGGATTTCCCTCCTTCTCTGGAAAAGCTGTGCCTGACAGCGCTTTGTAGAGACAGTCCACATCTCTCACTGATCTCACACAGATATCCAAGACTGCTCCAAAGTCTTCCTTCCATATGGGACACGACATCTGAGTCCCTGATCCTGGGATTTTTCACACACAGACAAGAGCAACACAACCTTATCCTTATTTTCTTTTTCCTCATTTCTAATGGGGGCACGTGAGTACAGCAGACAAAGTTTTCAGCTACTCCATGTGAATCCAGTGGCTCCAAGTGCTCTTAAATGTCTGTGCCACAGTCAGGATAATACAACCTTGCCAGGACGTGGAAGGAATGTCTAGAAACCTCCTTTTCTCCCCATCAGCAGCCAGGAAGGTCTCCCCTCCCTGCCATTCAGCAATCTCAGCTGGGACAGGCCAACACATGTCACCAATATGCAAGTGCTGCCCTCAAGAAAAAATAGTGTTTACAAATCAAGATTAATTTAAATCAGATCCTCTCATTGAGGATGTCAAGGGCACAGGCAGAAAAAAGGACAGGATATTTAGAAACCCCATTATACATGGAACACAAATAAAAGACTTTTAGTATTCTCTTTTAAATTTAACCCCTTAGTCATAGCTCCTTCAAGTTTCCCTTCAGCAGGTGTGTCTGCCATCAGCCAAGCAGGAATTCCTCCCTTCTCCATGGCATCCAAGGGAAGCAGGGAGTGCCTGGGGGGCACCTCCCAGCTCTGCCCCACCATCCTGATCCCAGGATGTGCTCTATCAGAGCCAGCCCCATCACCTGGAGCAGGGAAGAAACACCCAGGGCCCCACCAAGTCTGGAATGCATCCTCCTGGATTGATCACCAGGAGCAGCACAGCTGCACCCCATCTCTGGAGCATGTACTGCACAGTGGGAACCCCTGCCAACACCACAGCTCCTCTTCCTCATTCTGCTTCCCACTCTCAGCAAACAGGTTTGCTCGTTTGGGGACTCTTTTTGAATCTGTATTAGTTTTGAATATGAGAAGTGTCAGAGCAGACTGACTGACAGACATCCAATTCATTCCTAAATCTCTCTGACTTTGGACACTGAATAATTATCTCCAGGCAAGGACTCTGGTGCTTCCCTACGCTGCACATGGCAAAAGTTTTCCTTATGTCTCCTCTGAACCTTTTCTCCTGTAATTCAAACCTCTGCTTGTTGCTCTGTCCATCCTGAACAAAGAACAGAGCATTTGAGCAGGGATGGCTCCAAACAGGCAGTAGGAGAGAGGAGAACAAGCAGAGTCATTTGTCCTGAGTTGTAGAGGCTGTGACGGACAAGTTTTTCTTCTAAGAGGACTCTTCAGTCTTACCACAGCTGCCTCTGAAAGCCAGTGAGTCTTGGCCCCTCGCTGCCATAAAGGGTGATTCCCACCTTTTTTTACCTGTAATTTGAGATATGATGGCACAGAGAACTCAGCTGAAGATCCTCCAGAGGGAAATTTCTTTTCTTCATTTCCAGCCTATCCAAGCTCAGGTGGTTCTGGTCTTAACAGTCTGACATATGCCTAATTACAGGGGGCTTGATAAACCAGCATAACTGTGAGAGAAAAATACACACTGGGTGGTTTGAAAGAGCCTGTGCTGAGCTGTCCTCTCCCTCACATACACACACACAGAGTTTAAAATGGTTACATTTATATTTATGTGCACAATAATATGTACAGCGTCTGTAAATCAGGGGGTTTAAATACATGCAAGCCCAATTATGCCTGTCATTGCATATTCCTGCACATGGCAAATATTTTTATATTTATATAATATATAAATATATTAATATCTGACCTTCCTAACTGCTCTGTAGGCAGATCAAGGAGCCCCAAAGATTTGGAGATCATAAGAAGGATTGATGCAAAAGAGGGAACTTTTGCCAATGTGGTATAAGGAAATTGGGTGTAAAGCACAGGACCACTGGTGGTGTTGCTGGATCACTTTTTATCTCAAGCAATTATTATTCTTTGCTGGCATTCATTCTGACTTACACACATTTTTGCTTCACATGAGGGACCAAAATTGGACATGATTCTCTAAATGAAGACCAGTATGTGTATGAAATATTAAACACTTTCATATTTCAGTTACAAGATCCTTCTCTAGACAACCTAGAATTCATTTGCCTTTTTATACACAGCTGCATCACATTCTCACTCTTGGTCATGCTGTAAACAATACAGGTGGTTCTTCTTTTATCATTTGAAATCCAGAAGTCATTACCTTCAGCAATTAATGGGTTTTTGTTCTCAAACTAAAGTGTTTGAATGTGGCCTCTGCATTGTTGCATCTCATCCAGTTTCACAGCTTCATTCCTCAGGATTATCCAGCTGGAGATGCTGAGGACAAAGGTAGGGAAGCAATAAAAATGTGCAAAGGAAAAAGAACTAAATAAATGGCAGGCAAGAGAAAATTGCCTAAAGGGAATTCTGTCAAAAGTAACAGGGCACAGTGGATGGCTGAAAATGAAAGAACACAGAAAGTAGGACTAGAAAATTGAAATGAAAGGAGCAAGAAGGGTAGATTGAGTTCAGTAAGTTAAAAAAATGTTAACGGTAAAATTGCACAGAAACAGCACACTGCATCAAACACTACAGAATTCTCTCTGGTACACTTCTCTCTGTACAACAAACACAATTCATTTTAGTGAATTGATTGTGGGATTGGTGTAGAGGGACTAGAGAAGAGACAGTGCCTCTTGGACCAGGCCCCTCTCCTGGGGAATGACAAAAAAAGACACCAAGGACCAGATAGAGTCTGGAAGAAAAAACCAAAGGAATGAGAATGAGCTGAGAGAAGGGCTCCAATGCCACTTGTCAATTTGACTTTGGTCAATAGTATTTACAGGCTTTATTTCAATTTAAGAGTGAAAAGGAGCAGAAATCTGGATGTAACACACTGGCATCCCATAGAAATCCCAATCCTAGAAATTAATGTCCTTTTTTTTGCTGTTTAAAAAGTGAAGGTGACACCATTTTATACAGATGAATAAGGATTTAAGCTCATTTTATTAAGAGGGAAAGTGTGTTCTTTCAGCCACCTGGCCACTGCAGGGAGGAGTCTGGTGTCCTGCCATCCCACCACGCTCTGAGGGTCTTGCACAGGCAGCAGGAACGTCCCTGTCTGGCAGCATCTGAGCACATGGATGAAATCCCTGACTGCAAGGGGTGTAAAAACCAAGCTTTACTTGCAGCTCTGCCTCCAGGGTCATTCCTGGGGAACCTAAGGGAAACTGTGTGGGCTGGAGGAGAACATTAGCTGGTAGCTTTAAGTACAGGTATTAGAGGAAAACTGAAAATAGCCTCAACTGTTACTCTTAAAAGAAAAGATTCTTGGACCTAATTTTGTTTGAAAGCCTGAAAAATTCTGATTTTCAGCTACAGAAGTGGCTGTCTCCATAGACAGCACCTGGATCAGTTTTAACCATACCAAGTTTATATTTAGATCCAAGCACCACAACCGAGTGCTTTGCATTTTTTAAAAATGAGCCAAAATGGAAAGGTAGGACAGGAAATAATGAATGAAGTGTGAGACTGGAACAGTCGTGGGAGCTGCTTTCCACAACCATGGGAAATTTTTTATGAGCAAATTAGAAAAGAGAAATTAGAATGAAAGATGCCCAGAAATAAGTACACCAACAGGACAATCCAATAGTGACATTTTGAATAGCAAAAAACAGATTTAGGGGAGGGAGATGGAATCAATAGTGATTGACTGACAAATAAGGAATCATGTTTGGAACAAACACAACATCTCTTGTGGCTTGTGTAAACACATTTGTGCAATGATTACTGCAGTTATGTGTAAAGGTTAATCTGAATTCCTGATTCAATGTCAAAACCCAGTGGGATTATCATTGTACTAATACATTGTACCATGTATTCATGGCTTCCAGAACAGCTGAGTTTGGCAGAACTGGGGTAATTGAAACCCCAGTGATCTGAACTAATGAAGCACAAACCCTGCAGAGAGATGTCCGTGCAAGCACTGGGGCTGGCAGTGGCCACAACATTTCTCTCCAAGCAATGTAGTGGTGTTTATTATTCTGCATCTCGCTGTGCTGCAGAAAAGAGGAAAACTGGAAGTATATTGAGGGTTTCTTATTATGATCAGTAGCAGATGGGGATACATGGGATACGTCCCAAAGGGAAAAGCCATGTATACTGAATCTGCAGTGAAGGTTGAGTGGAAGGGATGGATGTGCACACAGAGACCTCCCTTACTGGGAAATAGCCTTCCCCTCTCCTGGCAAAGTCACTGAAGGTGAAAAGATTAGAAAACATTTGGAAACTGGACTTCATGAGCAATCCCAGAGAAAGCCATCACTTCATTCTGTGGGCAGGCTGTATAAAACAGCCTGTTTGGGTCTTCCAACAACAGGAACGGTGGCACAACAGCCAAGTGGAACTTGAGTAAAACATGAAGAGATCCAAATGCTGAGGAAAACATTCCCTGGTGTAGAACCATAAAATCATGGAATCACAGAATGATTGGGTTGGAAGGGACCTTAGAGATGATGCAGCTCCATCCCCTGTCATGGACAGGGACATCTCCCCCTAGATCAGGTTGCTCCAAGCCCTGTCCAACCTGGCCTTGGACACTTCCAGGGATGCGGCATCCATGTACCTGAAAAATTAGAAATTCCATTCATTTTTTTTCTTTACGATGTGCTCAAGAATTTGCCTTTTGCAACTGGATTTGAAGCGCATAAAAATTTAATTCCCAAATGGTCTAAGAATTAAGACCAAAACAGGGGAACAGAAACATGCTGTTTTTTCCTTTCTGATGCTTCCAAAGATCCACTTCAACTCATGAAGGGCAGGCCCCACCCTAACCCAGCTGGAACTGAACATGTGTTGAGTGTATTTCCAATCTGCAGAGTCACATTTCCACATTAAGGTTGCACTCAACGTTCCTTTTATTTTAATAGTGTGAAAAACGAAGGCAGATGTGCTGGGTGTGGATGGCAAAAAGCTGTCCAGGGGGGCATGGGAGAACATGGGGAGGGGATTGAGGAGTTCAGGTGTCCACCCAAACACCAAAAACTGTCTGCAAGCTCTGGCCCTGTCACTGTTCTCTGAGAGGTGTATGGCAGGCGTGTGCCAAAAAGGGGCACTGAGATTACCAGCCCAGGCCCCCAGCACTGAGTGAAACAACTGAAATTCAGTGAGATTCAGGTCAGAACCCAAACTGAGCCACCAGGTTTTTCTGTTATGACAGAGTTTGAATCAATTTCAATTGCACAATTTGCATCAATCTCAATTTAAATTATTTTGTGGTTTAAAGAGGAGTAGCAGCTATTCCTTTGGTTTCCTCCTTGGTTTCCTTCACATTTTTACAGTCCTGAAAAAGCACCTATCTTTTCTGTGCATTCTGTGCAGTCAATCCTAAGATGTTGTTAGGAAACTTATAGGGCAGAGGAAGCCCTGGCTGGGTCAGCAGAGCTCTGTCTGAGGCACTGGTGATTCCCATTTGTCTCAGGGGGATCCATTCCTTTCCCTCCAGGTGCCCCTTAATGCACCATTTCTCTTTTTACTGCTATTCCTTTGCTGAAACCTGATGGTTGAGGTGGGATTGCTCTGCAGACTGGCTAGGACAGTTTAGGTGACCTTGGAAATCCCTCAGGAGATCCCCAGTCATCCCTTTAACTTCCATGTTTCATTCCCCAAATTTTTCAGTCTCTCACCCTCTAAAAATCTCAACACTTTTCAAGGCAGCCACTAATTCTTGGGTTTTTTCTTTGCATTCCCTTTTTTTTTTCTGTCCTCTCCTATGGTGTAGTGGGCATGGTGGTGTTTGTTCAGAGGTTGGACTTGGTGATCTTGAAGTTCTTTCCCAGCCTTAATGATTCCAGGATCCTTTTCAAAGCAGAAGCTCAGCAGCCCAGTGTAGGTGAAGATTTACTTTGTGCTGTAAAATGGTTGTCTGTATTTTATAGGCCTTTGTTCACCTACTTTAACATCTCATTTCCCCAAGCAGCTGTTTTCCACTCTTCATAAAGATGCTGATTAATTTGTAAGTCAATCTCAAGTTGTCAGAAAATCTGTCTAAGAAAATTTCAGCTTGTCCCTTCCAGTGTTCGTAGCAGACTTTTTGCATGAATGTCTCACACTCGTCACTGTTGTGGATGAAGATAAATCTCTGAAGAGAGTGAAGTTGTGACAAGAAATGAGTTCTCCTCAAAAGTGTTGAATATACTGGGGTGTTTCCAAGCAAACCAAATTTCCATGAAGTCTTTTCATACGATACCACAAAAAATTGACTAAAAAGAGAAAAAAGTTGTTTCCCATCATCTGTCATTTTCCAAATTTACATTCAGGAAAAATGCTTGTGAAAGACAATAATTGGGATAAAGATTAAAATGCTTTATTTACATTTTGAATATCATAATCTAAAGCAGAGAGGCAATGGCACAGAAAAGGGTATTGTGATCTCTGTCAACTGTCAACAAACTTTCACATGTCTGACTTTGTTTTGGTTTTAAATAAAATTCTGTAATTCTCTTGACAATCAAGACTACTGCAACATGTTAACTATTTCCTTACACAATTTGCTAACTGCAGCCAAAGTTCACTGCTTAAATTTCATTGCTAGGCAAGACTAAGTCTCCAGAACCAAAACTATAAAAATCATATGTTAAAGTTCACCTCACACATTTTAGCAACGTTAGGGAAATCGGAACCCTCCTCTCAAGATTCCACTATGAAAGCTATTTAATTCTAAATTGTTAGGGGCTCAAAAGGAAAACAAACTTTTAAATTTAAGTGCTCAGAGAGAAACAAATGTGAATATAGCTAGAGATAAGGAAAATAGCTTGATTGCTTTAATCAGCCTTTGATGAGTCCCAGAAGGAAAATAATGGGCAAGATAGAAAAGTAAATCTGTCTGTAATGCCAGAAAAAGAAAACAAACTTAGGGAAGGGTTTTGCAATACTATGAAAAAGAGGAAACCCAAGATTAATCATAGAATCATGGAATATCCTGAGGTTAGAAGGACCCACAAGGAATATCAAGTTCAATTTCTGGCCCTGCACAGACACCCCAACAATCCACCCTGTGCCTGAGGGCATTGTCCAAACACTCCTCGAGCTCTGGCAAGTTTGGGGCCAAGAACACTTTTTTACTTCACTTCTGATTCCACTTTCCTCCTCCTGCATCAATCCATGAACTCGGCCATTCACACCTCGCAGACTCTGCTGCTCCAGGGAACGTTGCTTTTCCAGCCAACAGACAGAACTGTGCAGAGAAAATGCCTATTCCCCAAATATGTGTGATTTCCAGATTCAAACACTTACCCCAGGGCTGCACAATCCCTACCACCCAAGTGCTTGTGACTAAAAACCCTCACGTGCACCAGGGTTCAAACCAAGCCACGTTTGCATTTCCAGCCCAGCCATCGTTCAGGAGTCGCTGTTTGAAGTGAGCAGATGTAAACTGGAAAATTTTACTGTTTGCTCAGACAAAATCAATCCATTGGCAACTTTGCTGAGATAAAGCCAAGGAAATACAACAGAAGCAACATTTTGGGGCGGAAGCTTGTTTAAACAGTACATTGGGGGCAGGCCAACGTGGTGTCCATCAGGCAGCTTTGTGCCAGCCAGCATTCCGGGTGGGCAGCACACACTGACCTGAACACCACAGGTATCCTACAGAGCACATCCTGCAACGAGGCTAAAAAGTTGCCTTAAAAACCAAAATCTGCAGCATGAGCACCACTATGTGCAAAGCAAAACAGCTTCCAGCTCACAGCTTGCTCCCTTCACCCCAGCTCAGGGCAAGGAAAGAATTAGATCCCAAGTGTCTCTATCCACCTGCCACAGACAAGCCCTGTGTCATGGAATCATGGAATGGATTGGGTTGGAAGCAACCTTTAAAGGTAATTTAGTTCAACTCCCCTGTCCTGAGCAGGGACATCTTCATCTAAATCAGGTTGCTCAAAGACCCTCCAACCTGACCTTAAATGTTTTCTGGGATGGGGCATGACCACCTTCCTGGATAACTTGTGCTAGTGTTTTATCATCCCCACCGTAATTTTTTTTTTCTTCCCTTTAAGCCTAGATCTGAAAAATCAGGAAACTTTAATGGTTAGCATGCTAAGATTTTTAGGCAATGTATTATATTTGACCAACTGTATATTTGGAAAACATAGACAAGCTTTTGGGCACAAAAGTAATTATTTAGTTCTTGTATGAATTGTAAACATCTGCCTAGAATATAAACATCACCAGGGATACTCAGGTTGGTAAAATCAGTTAGATGAAAAGAAGTTCCAGTTGTGACCTGAATAGTTATGACCTAATGGTTGTTTACACATGTAGGTATGTGTTAGAGCAGTCTTTAGGAAGCATCAAGAAATCTCAGTGAGGTTTGGACATCTTTTGTGAAAAGAGATGGGGAAAAGCCAATAAAAGGGAAACTCTTCTGAAGATAAGAAAAGTATGAGGGTAGGATCCTGACCTAGAAAATATTTTCACATACTCCCATTATAAATGGGCAATTGCCACAGGTGAGGGCTGAGCTTCTGTACGAGAGTTTGCAAGATCAGAGTAGGTAAAGAATTAACACAGAGGTATCACCTTGTTACTTTGCTAAACTGCAGTTGCTGAAAATTCAAGCCCACAATTTTACCATGACAACAAAAAATTCTCATGGAAGGACTTGTTCCTTTTGGTTAGTGGAATTCTTAGTCTTCTAAACAAGATGCATCTTCTCTCAGAGGTGATTCAGGATCAAATCAAAGGCTCTTCACATCTGATATGACGAAATTTGAATCAACTCATTCAAAGGAGACTCCTACCCACAGCCATGACTCTGATCCAGCTGGAGTCTGAACTTTCACATCTGCTTTGAATGACTCCAGCTGTGCAGCATTTCAAGTGCAGACACAGCAGCACTGCCTCCCCAGAGGTTAATCCTCCCCTGTAAAACGGCAGGTTCAGATACATCTCTTTCAGGTGCAGCTCATGCAAATGTATAAACCACAAAGGATCCAGCACGTGCGTCCCTGCAAATGCCAATGGAGCCCAGACAGATCCAGGAGTGAATTATGGACTGTCAGAATGGTTTGAGTTGGGAGAGACCTTAAAGCCCATCCAGTTCCAGCATGGGCAGGGACACCTTCCACTGTCCCAGGCTGCTCCAAGCGCCATCCAACCTGGCCTTGGACACTTCCAGGGATCCAGGGGCAGCCACAGCTTCTCTGGGCACCCTGTGCCTAAATCTCTCTCTTTTAGTTTAAAACCATTCGGCCTTGTCCTGTCACTCTCTGTCTGGATAAAAAGTTGCTCTCCCTCTTTTTGATAAGGGCTGAAGGGGTTCTCCTGTCTCCCTGGAGCCTTGTCTTCTCCAGGCTGAACCAGCTCCCAGCCTGGCTCCAGAGCAGAGGTGAGCATCCTGGTAGCACAGCTACAGCCACCAGTGGAAGCAGCCTTGATGCCTCCAGCACTGATTTATTACATGAGCACAGCCTGCAAAACAGACAATTCTAGAACTTATCCCTAGCACTTGGAATTGAAGCATGATACTGACCATCTCCCAGGGAAGAGTGGCCAGTGGGGCTATAAAAGCAGGTGTAGAACAGATTTGGTGTAGCAGCAGTGACCTGACTGAAGCCCTCCCAATGCAGAAATGTTTCATCTTTTAACTCCCCAGTAATGAAGTCATTACAACCAGATGAATGGCCCAAAACATTTGGTTTCACTTGCTCTTTTTACTGCATCCAGTAGCTTTTCACTGACACAAAGCCACCCATAAATCTGGAGACTGGGAGTGCCTCTGGGGGAACATGGCTCCCACAACCCCGACACTGCAGAAGACTGATGCACATGGAAATAAAAATCAGCTTTGAGAAACAAGAATGTACAAGAAAAGGAGTCCAGGCTGGTGACACACCCTGTACCCTGCAGGGACTGTCAGCCCAGGTGAATGGCCAGACTCCACAGCTCACAGGTGCCTCCATAAGCGTCCCCAAATCCCAGACTTCACCACATCTTGGAAGTTATTCAGTGCCTAACCCCAAGGCACATAAACACTTACAGCACTGGCCTTTTGTAACGCACATGAGTTATGGCTGTGATTTATATGGGATTAGAACAGCCATTTGGAGGTGTAATAAAACAAGATATCACTTCATGATTTGTTTTTAAGACCATAATTTGCGCGGGGGGGTGGGGAGGCAGGTTAAATTGCCATTATTCTTCTATGTTTTCTAGCACAAATTTGTAAACATGATTTTCTGGGCAAAATTTGATGATGTGGTTGAGTTTCTGCCCTTGGCCATACAATAACCATTGTAAAGCTCAGTTGGGAGGACCCTCACATCTTATGGGAAATAAACCTTCCTTGAAAAGAATCAGGAAAAAAGACCAACTCAGGGAGTTGTATTTAAGATAGCATTTTTCCACTCTTACAACTACAATCTTAGGTATTCCAGTACCAGAGGTAAGGTGCTGGAAATAAAATAATCATCAGAGATTTGTGCTAAAACTGCACAACATGACAGAAAACCGTTGCTGAGATTCATATCCCTGCATCACTTCTACAGGTTTTCACCAACTTTGGTTTTCATGACAATGGAATTTTTGCTCCCCATGATGGCAAGAAAGAACCTCTTCCTCAGCCTCCTGCTCTGCTACAGCCTGTTCAGAGCTGCTGATTCCCACTTGGTCATTGAGGAGAAGACAGAATGTAACCTGTCCAGGAGGAGCAAAATGGACTTCTCAGATCTTCCACCCATCTCCATAGTAGGTGAGTAAAACCTGCCCTTTGGTGCCAAATTAACAAGAAATTGCAGAAAACACTGCTGTTGATTATTCTGGATTATTTGGATAATTTTGCTCGGCTTCATAGGGTGCAGAACTGTGGTGGCTACAGCCCCCAAGAATGACAATGTGGTAAACCTCAGTTTAGAGAAAAAAAAAGTATACTATTTATTTTAGTTTTACGGGTTTCACTTCAGCTCGTATCACACTATAAGCCTTTTTATATTGAAGAGAAGTGGTTTTGTGCTAATATGGGAAATAACCTTCCTTTGAAAATCTTATGCATATAAGAAAAAAAGAACATAATGTGAGAGTTTTGAGTCTGCTCTTGTGGTAGAAAAGTCAACAGTATTAACATGTATTAATATAACCTCAGTTTACCTGGCCTTTAAACAGGAGAAGAAAAGAGCACTGCAAGGGAGAGCCAGGGGTCATTTATTTATCTATCCAAGACAGGACCAGCTCTATCCCTACAATTACTGGCAGATCACCCCCTGTCCTCTTTGGGAAGAGCCTCTTTAGGGTGATGCTTAACTCTTTTCTTCACAAAATTATTTCCTCATGTCTGCCTTAACTCTTTCCATGTATTTTACACCAACCTCTCTCAAGAAACTCAAAGGTATTTGGAGATAATCAGCTACAGAACATTCATAACTGTGTCAAAACGCTAATAATTAGAAAAATAAAGCTTCTCTTATCTTCTTTCTGCAGGTTTTTTCGCGCTTTATTTTAAAGCAGTCTGGTTCTTACCTTGTTTCCTGTATTTTTCTCCATGCTCTTGCTCAGGATAACATATCTTTAAGGAGAAACAGTTGTCCCACACATGCATTTCCAAAGAATTCTGAACCTCTGAATCCTGAGTTAACTCAGTGTTTAACTCAGAGAGGTAAACTCAGAGAGTTTAGCAAAATTGCTAAACTGTTCTGCAGCCTCCCAAGCCGTACCATTTTGTGCTCTTTGTGATCCTTGATGCCTTCACCCTCACAATTCCTATAACTTTTTTACCCAAATTAAAACCAGAGATATAAAATACAATCCCTTCAGCTGATTTCTCCATCTTCTCACAGAAGTCAGCCCATGCTTTAGACATGGCAGATGGGCTGAGCTGTGACACATTTCTCCCCACTGCTTCTTAGAGATGCATAACCCTGACTTATAACGATACAAGACAAATAAATGAAACCCCCCAAACCAGCTCAAAATATTTATTCTTCATTCTGCAACTCTGTAAATCCTAGCAATTAGTAAATATCCAAAAATACATTGATAGAGGATCCTGGAATAGATAAGAAGCCACCATTCACCAGTGGGGATATGGATGGTTTTTATCTCAATCATCCATTACATACAGGTAGTGCTTATTATAAAACTCACACACCCAGAATAAAGGTGTGTATATCAAAAGGTGTGTATATTAAAAATACCACAATAGCTTGATGAGCTGGGAAGAGTCTCACAATTTTAACAGTCTTGCTGTGTTAGAGCCCAAATCAAGCCTCAGTCATGGAATTTACACAGTTATAAAGATCTAAAATTAGATACGGTGACAAATACATAGAGAGAGCAAAGTTTCAGGATGAAACATCTGTGCAAGTAACATGATGTAAAATGAGGTCATAGTGGGAGAAGGAACAAAGAACTGCAGAATCACAGATGCAGATTTTATGCCAAATCAGCAGAGTTTTTGCTTGTGGAAAGCAGCATACACTTGTTAATTCCTTCCAAAATTATGCATGTAGCACCACTTTTAACAGAAGAAATTTATGGAATTTTAAAGATTCCTCCTATTTTTGTTCATGTGACTACTGTGCATGAGCACTCCAATCTTTTTCACAGAGACCTTTAATTTTATTTCTCTGAAATAATTAATTGTTTGCATCTACCAAACAATGTGTAAAAATCCCTTCTAAAATACAAATATCAGTTGCTTTTCTGCTTCGCACAAGCAGCAGTGACAGAGTTCAGACACTCTGAATTGAGATGAACAGCACTGCAAAACATGCAGCAATGAGGTGGCAATGCAGGTTATCTGCCTTCTCTCACACAAAAATAGGATTATCTCATTGAAATAACATTCTGTAAAATTGATTCCACATTTTGCTGTGCTATTCTCATTGAAGATTTAACTAGAAAATCCCAGAAAGTCAGCAGGAAAGAGGCAGAGAACAAGAAAACTTCCAAGGTAGGTGGTTGTTCAGAAAACTTTGTTCAATTAGAACAGCTTGTTACTTCTAGAGTTTCCCTCATGCATTCATTTGCAAGGCTTTAACTGTCATTCTGTCATACTGTCAGTCCCTGATTTAAATAATTTAATACAGTTTAAAGCTCTAAATGTTGTAAAAATAGATATGAAACAATAATGGTGGAAAGAAAATTTGAAGCTGTGGCTGCCCCATCCCTGGCAGTGCCCAAGGCCAGGTTGGACAGGGCTTGCAGTAATCTGGGATAGCAGAAGGTGTCCCTGCCCATGGCAAGGGCTGGGATGAGATGGGCTTTAAAATCTCTTCCCATCCAAAGCATTCCATAACTCTGAGTTTCAGAAGTGCACAGGGTGCCTGCAGCCACTGGGCCCCAGAGATCCATCCCAGGTCCCAGGCTCACACTGAGCAACCCCAAATTTTCCACCTTTCCAAGTCACCAGCAGAGAAGCTGCACTTCTGGGGGAGATGAGAGGTCCTTTCCCACTCCCTGAACTGTGTGTGCAGGTGAGGATTCCCACGGATGGAGGATCACTGGGCTCACGAGGTGGAGCATTGCCAAGTCACGCCCCTGCTCCCTCAGTGTCACAGCTCAGCAAACAAGAGACTGACAGGGAGTTTTTACTCATCTGAAAAGCTGGGAGATCCAAACCTAACACCTTAATTGGTTTTACTGATAACTTCACCAGCTGAGTACATTTTTGCATCCCTTTCTTCACTGCTGGCCACGCTCTTTCCTACAGACCCTTTCCAAAGCTCCATCCAGTCATGGTCAAAATGAGGTTTGTCATTTTGCTCACAAGGTTGGTCTCAAGCCACCCTTTCCCATTTCCCAGCCCCACCATGCCTCTGCATTGCCAGCACAGCTCCCACTGCCACAGCCACCTGCTCATTCCCCCAGAACCTCCTGCTGTTCCCCACACTCATTTCACCTGTCTATGAATTCTCGTGTTTTTGTCTTCCAGAAAAATGCTAAACGCAAGATATCTCCAAAGCCAAGGCCCTCACCTGCTGCCAACTGTGTGCCAACCTTCAAAGCCTGCAAGCCACACTTGAATTCCTGCTGTCACTACTGTGCTTTGTGCAAATGTCGAATTTTCCAGACTATCTGCCAGTGCCTGCTGTTAAACCCCAAGTGCTAAGCCAAGTCAGAAACACAACAAGCCTTCTGTCTTTCATTAGCTTCTCAAGTGGATATTTCAAATTGCCCCATGTGTATAGTAATCAAAATAGAGAGTTCTGAAGCTTGAATTTGCCCCTCTTAAAATTTAATGGACAATCTTTATTATGGAGTTAATGTTTACACAAGCTGGATGTTATTTCAGGGAGCAGACAACCAGGGAGATGAGCATTGATTAGGCATTTTTAGGATAAGAGCTGTGTTTTATGATGAATTCTGTATTCCTGTGGGTTTGGGGGGTTTATTTGAAGGGTCATATTAATGCCAGTTTGCAGAATTGTTTAACCAGTACCACAAAACCTGCCCCCATGGCACCCAAATGGCCACTAAAACAGGACTGGTTGGGCCAGTGAGGGACTGGAGCTTGGCTTTGCCCACAGGGACATCACCAGCCTTCAGCACAGCCAAAGCATCAGGCTGAAAATGCAGGGTTTGGGGCTAACTTCATTTTCACATATTCAACAAAAATCAGGACAGGAATTTCTATAGGTTATTCCACCTGAAAAGATGGACCCAAGGTTATAAGGACATTTTCTAGTCATCCTCAGCATCCACCTTCTGGGATTTCGGTCATTCTGCCACCAGGCAGTACCTCCCAGGGGTATAACATACATATATACTTGAAACCTAAATGCATCCATGCATTGGAATATAAAAATCAGATTTTTTTTTTCCCCCAGCCATATCTGTAGGAATCAACTTGGCCAGCCCTTCTTCCCTGCTCCAAGGACACTGCATGTACAGAGCCCAAAAGCAGGAAGATATATCTGGGACTTTGAGGAAGAAAGGAGAAATCAGCAAAAGATGAATGTATATCCCACATGTACATCTTGAAGCAAACCATTCCAAACAATCAATCCCTTTCTTTGCCGCTTTTTGCTGCAGGAACTCCCAGAACCATGTCCAAGGGTGAATTCAGGTGGGAATGTTCAAGTGCTGCAGCAACCAGGGGAAAAAAATACATCACATGCTGAATCAACACTTAAAGGCTTAGAAAGAGAAGCTCAAGGCAACAGAAGATTTCTTTCTCTTGTTCTTGAAGCTCTTTTCACACTTGAAGTATCCAAGATAGAACAGGAGGAAAACCCTTCTTGGTTAAGCTCCCAGGAGAGAAAGAAGGGAGCAGACCCAGAAAACATCCCTGACATTGAAGACTTTTTATCTGCCAGACCCCAGCTCTTGCTTTTTACTTCCTCTGTTCTGTACTTACAGCCTGCTCCCTTACACTTTTTTCTTCTGTGCTACTTCCTTTGTTTTTAGTGTTTTCCCTTTATCCAGCTGCTATTCTTCATTACCACAGGAGCACTCCAGGGTTAACCCACATCTCTCATGTTCTCTCACCTGCCTGCACCAGAGTACCTTCCAGGGCTCTTTAGCTTTCACAATCAGATTTTTCTAGCCATGAATTTCTAATCCCAAACAGGAATTTTCCAATCCCCTGTGCAGGTCTATTTGAGAAGACAGTTGTTTACTGATTTATTTCTAAATACAGCTGAGGGCTACAAAAATCTTCCAGGCAGGAAAAGATGATATAGATGACACTCCAAAGGGGCTCAAGCCATATAAAATGTTTTTTTTTAAATTCTAATAATTGGTCTAAAGCCCAGAACTCAAAACTGAGGTCAGATACTGGCAAAATTTTTTGTTCATACTATATATATATATATATAGTTGTCAGATTAATCTAAGAAAGAGCCCTAATGATGAAAGAATGTCATCGTGATCCTTATCTCCTCCTAATAAGGCACATCAATTGACATGTGTGATATAAACTTGAATTCTTGTAAATATATGAAAGTGTGTCTTTTAGCCAGATTTCTTGGCTCAGGAATCTGTAAACCACTCAGTTATTATGAAAAAGGGGACGAGAAGGAAGAACAATACATTATAATGGATTTCAGAACGTGGCTCCTTCTTTTCCTAGGTAAATATTTATATTCCATCAAATAGTTTCAAAATTCTCATAACTATAACAAGCCGTTGTTGATTGATACTGAAAACTTACCAATAATCACACTACTTCTTACGTGGAAACAAGATCATTTTCATACCAGAAAGTCCTGCTAGTCAGAAAAATTATATTTTACCGTGGTCAAGGGGAGTGGGAGCAGAGGGAAGGGAAGGAAGGAGAGCCAGAAATCCAACAAACTGCAGCTCCCACTCCAGCTTTGCAGAACTTCCGAATGGTTGAGGTCAGCAGGGACCTCTGGCAGCCATTCATGTGGTTCTGCTTGCCCAGGACCATGTCCAGGCAGCTTTTGAACATCTCCAAGGAGGGGAACTCCACCACCTGCCTGGGCAACCTGTCCTGGTGCTTTGTCACCCTCACTCACCATTAAAACCAGAAAAAGAAACATTTCCTTATGTTTGACTCTCTCCAGTATGTCCCTGTCTCTCTCGCACTGTGGAGCCCAAACTGGACACAGCAGCCCAGGGATGAGCTCCACAGTGATGAGCAAGGAGGGATCCCCTCCCTGACCTGCTGGTGACAATGCTCCCAACACGGCCCAGGGCACGGTTCACCTTCTGGTGACTCTTGTTCAGCTTGGTGCTCACCAGGTGCCCCAGGGCCTTTCCTAGCTCCTCCTGGGTATCCTCCAGAGTGTCCTGGGCTTGTTCCTCCCCAGGGACAGAACTTTGTGCTCATCCTTGTTGAGCTGTCCAGCCTGGCTGGGTCCCTCTGGACAGCAGCACATCCCTCTGGCATGTCAGCCACTCCTGCCAGGCCTATGTGCCCGGACATCTCCAAGGGCTCCTTCTGCCCCATCACTGATGGAGATGTAGCACAACTTGGGGCTCTCAGACAAGGAAATCAAAGTGCCAAGACCCACCCAAGGACCTACAGACACGGCAGCTGACCCAGACAAGACAGGACGGCATGTTTAGGCAATGAAGGAAAAGGAAAAAAGTGGTCAATGACAGTAAAGGGGTTTGTTTTTCAACATGTATGCACATATTTTTTAATATAGCATCTATCTGTAGTGTATTTTAAAATTTGATTTATTAATAAGCCTTCTTTGTAACTGGAATTGATTAGAAAGAGGCTTTGCTTTCTTTGCTGTCCATCTATCACACCAGAGAATACATATAATCAAGTACTCTGAAATTGTTATTAGCCTTAGTGACTTGACTTTCCTGGCTAAAGATCACATTGCATGAGGCATTGACACAGGATGCAGAAATCAGCAAAATATGTACACCAAATATTTGCTTTGATGTATTTAGCTTGAGCAGTTATTTATACTGAGGGGGTGTTTGTCAGTGCAGGAGTCCCTCCGGGGTCCCAATCTGAAATCAGCACACAGATGATAAAACATGCACATGACAAAGATGGAGTATGTAATTTTTACCTGTCACACACCAAAATGTCTCTGCTGAAAACTTACTGGAATTCAAGTGTAGAGACAGTCTCAGGAATGCTCTGTGACAGTCATTGTCCTTCTAGAGACTAATGGAAATTTTACCCCAATTACAGGTTAGTTGGATGAAACACAAATAAATCACTGTTAGCTTTTCCATGTATTGCTTGCCTTGTGTAAATTTAAAACAGATACTGTATTTTCCTGATTTGATTGCTTATTGTCACACTCAAAGCCCATAAAATCCAAGTTTAAAACAAGTGGTAGAATTAACACCTTAATGGCTATACCTACCTACCTCTAAACACGTCATAGTTTGTAGCAGGATGCCACACTCGGGTCCATGTGTAGGAGGATCGGACCCGCAGAAGGAACGAGGCAGGCAGCGACAGTTGAAGGGAAAGCTAATACTTTATTCTACATTCTTGTTCTCTGTTCTCCTACGTGTGTGTGTGTGTGTGTGTCCTCTTATCAACAATCTGACTCCAATATATACAGTTTTTACAAAGGCAAGAGATACCACCATCAATCAATTCTCCTCTCAGAGGAGAAATATGAAAACATGTAAAAATATACATAGTTTATGTTGAGCTGCGTGAGAACCTGCATTCCAAGGTCCAAACATTCACGAGCTAGAAAAGCAAGGGCAACAATAGTTTTCCAAGCTTATTACTCAAATTCTTTGGAAGACCCCAAAAGGAAACCAACCAAAGCCTTTAGGAATTGCTGAGAGAAGGGAAGATTTGATGGAAGGTAAAATGACTTTTTCCAAGTTCTCTAGAAGAGTCAGCAATATCTGAGATGCTGCTTTGGCCAAGGGTGGTAAAAGACTGAATGAGGCCCCTTTGAGATGAAGACAGCATTAAACACATGATGAAAAGAATTATTGGAGCAGCAGGAGATTTGTATAACCAAAGCAAGGGGCCACGGAAGAACTTATGTGTGACATGCTGAGCTGTGACTCTGTGGCAGCTCTATTTTACAGGGCACAAATGACATCCACCCCAGTGCTCCAGCAAAGAGGCCTCTCAGAGCACCATGGGACACACTCATGAGGTACTGCAGCCTCCAGTTCACTCCCTGGATGGGTGTAGACATTAAATGGTACTCAAGACCAATGTAAAAACCCATTAAACCATAATGTATTTCAGCAGAACATTTGAAGATGAATTAGACCATTCTATGGTCAGAAGGGACTCTATAAAAACACTAAACAGACCAATTCAACACTTGTCCAGATCCAGTGATCTAATTAACTCCAAGACGTGCCTGTGAGTGGCACACTCAGAGCTGGAAAAGAAAATAATTAACAATGGATTCCCCTAACAACCCAGGAACAATTTTTTTCTGTCTACTCCCGAGCTCCAACTTGCTGCTCTTCTGGACAGTGCTCCCCACACAGTGATCTCCAGAACCCAGCAGGAAATACATGAGGTAGCCTGCTGTGCTTACTGCACTCCAAAATCCCAGTTAGCCCTGAAATATCTGTAGCAGATTTGCCACAGGCACCTCATTTCCAAAACCAAGAATGCACAGCAAGCAGCTATTCATTGCCAACCAGAAATATAATCTTACATTTTTGTAGTACATTAAATAGTTGGAAAGAAATTGCTTCCTGGGTCAGCTGCAAATCACTTGAAGCACCATGTACTTTTCTAACTGTGGGGATGAGAAAGTCACCAGTCACTTTTAGCAAGCTCTGGCCAAAGGCAATGAGTGAAGTCCCCAGCCTTATAAAGGCAATAGTTGGCAGGTCACAATGTAGTCATAAAAACACAACTGGGGACCTCACAGGTGTGCACACACACAGGCAGTGCTGAATCTTGGCACTCCGTGAACAATTCTCTCCTCTCTTTGTACAACCTGTACTGTTTAAGTTTTCATTTTGCTGGTGTCCAGATTCCAACAGGCATTTTTCAAAGGCATCAGCAGCTCCTGGGATAGCACAAAGAACAGGAATCCACACAACACTCCCACAGTGCATTTCCTCGCTCTTGGAATCCCAGAAGGGTTTGGGTTGGAAGGTTAAAACCCAAACAGTTCCACTCCCAGCCATGGTCAAGGACACCTTTCACTATCCCAGGCTGCTTCAAGCCCTATCCAACCTGGCCTTGGACACTTCCAGGGATTCAGGGGCAGCCACAGCTGCTCTGGGCCCCCTGTGCCAGGGCCTCCCCAGCCTCAGCATTGTGGGAAATGAAGGCACAGAAAATTCTCAAAACCTTGTGCCTACAGCCCAGACCTAGAAATGAATGCAGGGTTCAATCTGAGACCTTGGAAAAGGCTTCCAGGTTTAGAGACCAGAAGCAAGAATGTGGATTTGTAGTTTAAGCAGAAACATGTTAAGCTAGGTAGTGGAAAGTTTTAAAGTTTAAGATATAGAAGTAGTTATAAAGGTAATAAGTTTTAAGGTGTAGTCCTGTAAGTTTGTGTGTCATTACATGATTGGTTAATAAAGTCCACACTGCCGCAAAAAAGTGTAAAACAAAATCATTAACGATTGGGTTAAAGACATAAACATTCTTTGTGGCAGTAGTTTATTGACTAGTAAGTCTTTAAAAGGTATTGTAACTAAAGATCTTGTGACCTCTGACATGCAGTGAAGATATTCTCACCCTTAATGAGACTGTAGAAGATAAGAGCAATAAATCATGCTTTGGAACATCTCTCACTGGTCCTGTCTCTCTCGTGCAATCCTGATAAGCATAAAAAGCAAAAATTTTTTTATCTAGTTTAGATCTACATTCTTTCAGTTTACAACCACCACCCCTTCTCCTGCCACAACAGGCCCTGTTACAAAGTCTGACCCCATCTTTCCTATAGGCCCCCTTCAAGTACTAAAAGGCCACAATTAGGTCTCCCCAGAGCCTTCTCTTCTCCAAGCTCTCCCAGCTCTCCCAGCTCCAACATCTCCATGTCCTTCTCCTGCTGTGGCCCCAGAGCTGCAGGCAGCCCTGGGTGTGCTGAGAGGGGAGGAGAGAGGCAGGGTCCCCTTGCTGCCCTCGCTGCCCTCGCTGTGGGGTGAGCCTGGCACATGGGGGTTCTGGGCTGCCCAGTGCGTGTGGCCACTCACAATAATAGCTCTTAAACCTGTAAAATGGAGTTTCACAGCTAGAAAGGGGTTTAGTGGGATATCCTTCACCAGCAAATTACCTCTGATCTAGGGACAAGGACACCCCAATGTCAGTCTGGCATGTTGGGCTAGTTCAAGTTTTTCTGATCCTTCAGAATCAACATAAGTATTTTCTGCCTCTTGCACATTCACAGCAGAGAGGGTTGGAAGAGGGAAATGAAATCCTGCCCCTTGCCTGACTCCCACGAGAGGCCCAGTGCTGTGTCACCACACCAGGAACACCCACGCAGGGCTGGCAGATGTGACATGGGGCCTGTGGGACACCGTTCCCACCCTGAGGAGCAGCACCAGGCTGGGGACAGGCCTGAAAGCGCCATCACCCACTCTCAAAGTGCCCCTCTGAAACCTGTGGGGCCTGCAGATTGCTTCCTGAGGTAATACAAAGATTTTATTAGCAAGCTTCTCAGATGATATGCAGATGGCCAACATATGGTCAAGTCACTCCTCCAGAAGAAAAAGGAGGTTGTAGTCATTTCTGCAAGTTTTTTTTTTTTTCAGTGAAATGAGAAACTATTTCAATTGCTGCATGGTATATGCACGTATCTTTCCATCCAGGAAATCCTTTAAGATTAAACCCTGCCTGAAATATGGGACCCCTAAAATGGCTATATTAATGTCATAACACAATTCACATGTGGCTTTCATTTAATACAGATAAAGGCAGGAAAGGACTAAAATATACCACTCCCTAGTGATCCACTGCAGACCCCTCTGAATCAGTAGAAATCATCTATTGGCTTCAATACAGTCTAATATGCTTTAATAACACCTTCATCACTCACATTCTACATTTTATCTAATCTATTAGATTTACCTAACTGTGCTCTTGTGGTACCCTTGCCATTTTGGGCAGTTTCCTCAGCTAAAATACATATATGGGATCTCATATGGGCTCCCTTTCATTGTGCACAAAGGTCTCAAATAGATGAACAACAGTATTATGTGACTTGCAACAGTAATACCCAGAAATGAACCATGAGAACACACAGCCTCACTCTTCCTTGNATATATATACACACATAAATTCATTAAAAGTCTTCGAAAGTGGAAATAGGAGCGTTCAAACTAATTCTGCAGTGCAGCCAGGGATCCTTCATCCTCTGAAAAGACCTCAGAAATGTCTGACAGAGCCAGACCACTTTAAGCACAAAGGTTTTAGTACTTCAAAGCCTTCCTTTCTATAAAGCTGTGATTCAATTCATGTTAATTTCTCAGTTTGGGAAGCAAATATTTGGAGCACTAAATGAGCAGAGTGAATGATTTGCTTCTCTGTATTCCCTTCAACACTCTCCATCACTGCTCCTTTCCTCTAAGTCTGGAGTGTGATCAGAGACATTGATATTTATGTCCAAAATGACATCTCAGTGGCAGGACAGACACCCAAAAAGGGTCAAAGGAGTCTGGAGCCAGTTGTTAATAAAATACACATAGGACATAAGTTTTGGAGAGGAGGAAGAACAGGACCACCAAATGTTTGTTCATAGTGAAAACAATAAAGATGCTGACATTAAGCCCTGGCTCAACCCAAACCCTTATGTCCAATTACTAAGCATTTAAGGTGCCTGAACCTCTGCAATCTGCTCAGTTTACTTCCAAAATGCTGCTGCTCCATCAAGGAACAGGAGCACACACCTATGACTATGGCCCACTGAATGTTCCCTTGCAGAAATTATTTTCCAGTTAATGAAATCAAAACCAGGGTGCTACAGAAAAGTACCAGGTTTGCTGAAAAGTCTCTGAAATCTGCAGATGGAACAAGAAGTGAAAACATCACTACAAACTTCCTAAGTATCCTAAAGAATTTAATATTTCTGCTGTGCCGTTTCAGGGAATTAGATAAGAAGTTGGGGTGTCCCCATCCCATAAAAAGGATGCTGCAGAACCTTCCCACTCACTTCTGGAAGTATTTTTTCACGGGGTTGGGGTATTTTTATTATTATTCTGTCAGTCTATTGTTTGTTTTTGTTTTCCCAAAGCTGGTGCGCAAACCACAGGCATGAAGGGGATTTTAAAAGAGAAGAAAAATAATTGTAATTGTTACAGTGGTGCAAAGCTGTCCAGTGGCAAACAACACTACTGCAGACCCTGCTGAGACTTCCCAGTCTACATTTAGTACTTTTGATTTGTCTTAGCAAAAAGCCCCACGGGCTAAAAACCCCACAATTAGCTTCTGAGAAGCTTCATATCATCTGCAGGAAGAACCACTGCTATGAAAACAATCTCGGTCACGAATCTCAGAGTCATCAGTGCAGCATCCATTCAGCCACGTCTTGCTCTCCTCTGCACTGATCTGTATTTCCCAAGGCAACCTGTGCACCTCCATCAATCTCCATTTCATAGAACTCCAGCCTTGCAAAAAAATAAAGAGCAGGGTCTAGGAAGACTATATTGCAAATTTAAAAATCACAGAGTCTGGAATTTCTGGTTGAGATAAATGGAGAAAAATGTACAGCCCATGCTCTATTATCACTTCTGATTCAACAGTGGAGGGAAAACAGGGGCAGGAGGTGCCTTATTTACAAGAGAAGAGTATTTTCACTGCTAACAATAAGGAAAGCATTAATAGAATGTTAGTCTGACAGACATCTGAGAAATACTTGATTACTTTTGGCCAAATCAGAGCTGTCTGAAGACCAGGAGTACAATCTTTCATCATTAATTTCATTTGATCACCAGGTTCCATCAATTTGCAGGGACAGATTTCCCAGGATGACAGTGCTTGTTACTACCTAGAACAACCCAACCTCACTGAAGGCAATGGGACAGTGAAAACCACTTAAAGGTGCTAAATAACAACCTGAAATTGGACACAGCATGAAATAAAAACTTTTCCCAGTGTGGAAACAGACCTGGTTTAACACTACTTTACTACTGAGGGTTTTTTCCTAATCAAGTACAAAGAAACAGTAGGAAAAGCTCTGCTATATTAATAGCCAGGAAAAGCTAAATTTAAGGAACAGCTATTAACTAGAGTGGACTTATTATTTTCCAGTTCTCAGCCAGTGGTTGCTGGTATTGGGGAGATAAGGGGTGGGAGGAAGCTGCAAATCAGAGCCAGTTGTTGTATGAAAGAGAGCACACACCAGTTCTGCTCATTCCTCACCCAGTGCCCACATTTTCCCAAACTGCATCTCCTTTGGGCACACATGGAAATCTCACTTTCTTGAATTTTTGCCCCTTAAAATGATCCTGCAAACAAGGCTGGGGGAAGAGGCTGCTGAACTGACGGTAGGGCTGCTTTGGGACTTTGCCCATTTGTTCAGCTTGGTTGGGACAGGGGCCCAAGGGCTGCTCTGAGACAACCTCTCACAACACCTTCCACAGGGAGCAAATGCACTGTTCTGTGCATCCATCCCCTGCTCACCTGGACACCAGACCTGCTGAGCTTCACCAGTCTGAGACTGGATCTCACCTTTGCTCCCCTCTCCCTGTGCACTCTGTGTGTGCAGTGACCCAGCTCCCCCTCTCCAGGATCCCCCGGCCGGATCCAGGGAGCCCGTGGCTCACATCTTGCCCCAGTGCTGGGACATCTGCTGTGCAGAGGCCCAGAAGTGAGAAAAGCTGGAGCCTGTCACTGTCCTCTGACTCACCAGCCAGATGTGTGATGCCAGAGGAGCCCATTTGAGGGGTTTTGGTGCTGGGGAGGGGGCACTCCCCAGCCTGGGCACCTACAGACGCCAGTCTCTCCTCAGTGCTATTCTTCATTCATTAGCTCCTGCTAAAACCATTGTAAAGCAGCCACAATGGGTCTGGCAGTCTGTATTTAGGCAATGTAGATGCTCAGCCTCAGGCTAGAGTGCACTCTGAATTAATAGCATGTGGATTGAAAACAAAGTGAAAAGAACAAAAAAAAATAGTTGGGAATGATTTAGCAAAACGCTGACATCAGATGTGCTCTTGCCAATAAAGAGCAAGCAAGCAATAAGGCTAAGTGATTTCAGTGTCATTGAGGTTGGAAAAGACCTTTAACACCACGGAGTCCAACCACTCCCCCAGAACCTCCAAGTTTGCCACTAACTCATGACCCCAAGTGCCACACGCACACATCTTTTGAATCCCTCCAGGGATGGAGACTCCACCATAGCCCGGGGCAGCTGTGCCAATGCCTGGCCACCCTTTCCATGAAGAAATTTTCTCCAGTATCCAACCTGACCCTCCCCTGGAACAACTCGAGGCCATTTCTTCTTGTCCCATCCCTGTTCCCTGGGAGCAGAGCCCGATCCCCCCGGCTGTCCCCTCCTGTCAGGGACTTGTGCAGAGCCACAGGGTCCCCCCTGAGCCTCCTTTTCTCCAGGCTGAGCCCCTTTCCCAGCTCCCTCAGCTTCTCCGGGGGCTCCAGCCCCTTCCCCAGCTCCATTCCCTTCTCTGGACACGCTCCAGCCCTCAATGTCTTTCTTGTGAGGGGCCCCAAACCTGCCCCCAGGATTTGGGGTGGGGCCTCAGCAGTTCCCAGCATAGGAGGCAGTCACTGCCCTGGTCCTGCTGGACACATCAGCCCTGGGACAGCCCAGGTGCCCTTGGCCTCCCTGCCCACCTGGGCACACTTTTGGTGTCATGTGGATTGCACACCTTAAGAAACGAGCAGGGAGTCACAACACGGAATAACAATATGTATTTTTTAAAGCAAATAAGCTGCTACACCAAAGGTCAGGTTTCTGAGTCTTCTATTCATCCTGGAAAGCTTCTGAAATGGAAGAGAAATCTGTATTTTACTGTAAAGATTATTCAAAATAGCCCTCGAAAAAGTTCAAACAGCTCATACCACAGTGAGAACTAAGATGACCCCACTGAGGCTGAACAGCAGTACCTAAAGAATGTCAAGTGAACAAAAAAAGATTGAACAAAAATATTCAAGGTGCTCCTGTTGCAGTTCCAGTTTCCAAACCACTCTGCTGACAAGTACTGACCATAGCCATGCTGCAGCCACCAAACCACAACTGCACTGGGAGGAGGCACAAATTCTGCCAGTGGTTCTATTAGGGCCTGTGTTTGATCTAGTCCTCTTCAACAGCAGAAAATAAATACAAGACCTAATAAATAGATTCCAAATAAAAATTCTGCATTTATCAAATCAAACCATCATAATCCTATATTGCTAACTTGTTCACAATAGTGGATTTTCAGCAGCAAATCAGATTTTCATTAGTTTGGGTAATGAATATGCTGTGCTTCTAGGAAGTCACTGGACAGTTTTTGTTCTCACAGTGGTACTTCCATGCCTTGGCCCAGGGCCTTGCAAAGCAAATGAGGTCTTTTTAGAGCTGGTCTAGACACTTCCCTGATTTGTCTCTGGAATCATGAATGTAGTGAAGATGGAACTAGCCCCTTCCCAGAGGTGCAGAGGCAAAAAATGAAGCAGCCAGCACAGGCTGTAACACCGGAAATTCCAGTTAAATGTACAGACAAATACTTTCACCAGAGGGTGGTCACATGCTGGGAGAGAAGCCTAAGGAGATGATATGATCTGTCCCAAGACAACTGAAACTCTCCTGGGCAAGTTCATCTCAGCATGGCCCTGGTATGAGGACAAGGATGAACCAGATACCTCACAGAATCACAAAATTTCTAGGTTGGAAGAGACCTTCAAGATCATCGAGTCCAACCCATGCTCCAACACCTCAACTAGATTACGGCACCAAGTGCCACATCCAGTCTCTTTTTAAACACATCCAGGGATGGTGACTCCACCACCTCCCCGGGCAAACCATTCCAGTACTTAACCACTCTTTCTGTGAAAAACTTCTTCCTAATATCCAGCCTATATTTCCCTTGACGCAGCTTAAGACTGTGTCCTCTTGTTCTGTCCATTGCTGCCTGGAGAAAGAGACCATCACCCACCTGACCACAGCACCCTTCAGAAAGTTATAGAGAGTGATAAGGCCACCTCCAGGTGGCCCTTCCTAATTGAATTTTAGGAACCCGTGATCCAAGAGCAGAATGACAGGCTTGCACTTCAGTACAGCAGATTTCAGCTGTGAAATGGGTTGAGAAGCCAAAGCCCAAGTAGTGGAAACTAAGGAATGAGGATACCAGAAGTTATTTTCCTACTGCACTTGTTTTACCCCAGTGACATTTTCCACCATTGTTACTCTGCCACAAGCACAAGGTACATATCACCTACATTTAGATGTGCACTCAACTGCTGTGTGTTCTCTTGAAGTATAATCACCACTAGTGATTATGGAGTCATTCATGGTGCCCCTGTGGGACCCAGATTCAGTTCAAATTGGTGCTTTTCAGTGCAAAACAAAACCATGAAAAAGGCTGAACACTGAGCAACATCTTGTTTACCCATCTCCAACATTTCACACTCCACACCTTCTGTTCCAACTGCTCACTGAGGTTTGGGCATGAATCTAAGAATTTCAAGTACTTTGTAACATCATTCCAAACCTTTTATCTTCTTACATCCAAAACCAGAGGTGGTCTGCAGTGCAATGCTGACTGAATAGGACAGTGGCAAAAGAGTGCTTCCATGGCACATGGAGATAATTCTGTGTGGGCAGAGTGACCATCCTGTAAGATTCAGGCCTTCAAGTATTTCCTGAGGAGCAGCTTTTCCCAGCCCCAGCACAAGATGCAGAGCAGTCACAGCTTTTGCCTTGAGGACACCCCACGTGGGTACATTAAATATTTGCAGTAGCTTAAAAATCATACAAAGGTAAACAAACTCATGGCAAACCCCAAAACATCTCACTGCACAAAACAGTTCAGGCCACAGTCAGATCTTTAATAAAAGCACTTGAAGTCAGTGACAAACATGATACAGCAGACATGACAACTCAGAGAAATCAAGTTGGGGGTAGCAGTGTGCTGCTGGTGTCTGCAGAGGATTGAACAAGGTCCCTAAACCCAACCATCCCTTCAGTGACTCCTCAGCTGCTCACAACACACTTGAAGGCTCCTGGAAGTCCCTCTTGCCTCACCCCTGCTCAAGCTGGTATGGCAGAAGCACAAAATGGTCTTTGTTCTGACAAAAGGGGTAAATTAACCCAGGAAAAAGCTCCAGCTCCAATCTCTGAATAGGAGGCTGAGTTGATTTTAAAGCAAGAAGAGCAAAAAACCCATATCCTCCCTATTTCCTCCAGTTTCACAATATGCACTTTACCAGGGCAGTTGTGGAGAGGGCCTGACACTGCCAGTCTCCTAATGGGATTCACCTGATTGCAGCAGGGCATGGCAAAAGCATCTCCCTGCAGAAACCGTTCCTCACCTCCCTGGTGAGCCTGTTCAAAGGCTACACATTCTCATTTAGCCACCTTCTGTCCTGCTCCCCTTATTGGAGCATACAAACCAACAAAAGGTGCATAGAATCCTTTTCACTGTGACATTAGCTAAGTAACCAATTCTAATTCCAGGAGTCAGTGATCCTCTTCTACTGACAGGGCCCTGAAGGTTCCCTGGTAAGGGGAGGGGTTGAGCAGCACTGAGAGGAAAATGGCAAAAGGCTTGTCCTCAGAAGCCCAGCACACACAAGAGCTTTGGAAGGTTGTATCCCTGCACTTTGGTCTTTGAGTATGCCACCTGCTCAGTATCTGTAGTGATCTGGCTTGAAGGGGCCATCTCTGGACAAGCCCAGGTATTTGGCCTGTTTGTCACTCAGCTTCGTCAGCTTCACACTCAGTTTGTCCAGATGAGCAGCAGCCACAGCTTCATCCAGCTGGAAAACAAAACATTGAGACAAGAACATTAGAACAGAGTTCTATTACTTCAGGAAGTCACAGCCCAGAGGGAGAAATGAGTATGTGGAAACCAACAGCAGCCCCAAGGGGGACCTACATTGACACAGCTTTTTTCCTGCCAACATCCCTCACCTGTCTGAGCACAGACCTGCACTCACATGGAAGAGCCTTGTGCTTTTGAGGGAGTCAGGTTAAGGTGAGAAAAAATTTCATATAATCAAACCCGTTTCAATCTCATTTACACTCTCACATCCATCCAGCAAGCAAAGAGCAGAGATCAAACTCTTCAGATATAAGAATATCCAGTTTGGAAGCATGATAAAGCCCCAGAGTTTCCACTGCAAACACACCTGGACATACTACACTGTCATCCTACAATATTATGTAAGTCCTAACACTGGAAAAAAATTCCTGCTCTCTCCAGATATACCATCTTAGGGGCACATGAATAATGAAAGTCATTCCAGAATCTCCAATCCAGCAAGACTACTTGCATGTACTGGCACTGTCTTCATGAAGAATAAAACCAAGGTGGGCTGTAGGACACAAGCACAGAAAGGTTGATTTAATTTCTCTGTCCCAGAGGTGTCAGGCAGATGTGTAATCTCAAGAATCTGAAAAATGCCCTAAGTTAGAAGGCAGTTGAGCGCTCCAGGAGCAGGTACAAGAGAGTCAGAAAACAAACAGGAGGATGGTGAACAAGCTGCTGTGTCAGAGAGGGATGTACAGCCACAGGGGAGACTCAGAGGTAGAAAGGACAGCACAAGCAGGGATCAAGGACAAGCCTGACCATTTGTAATTCCTGCAAAAACCAGGCAATCATTGCGAAGGAAACTCATACAAAGTAAGTCTAAACCCCAGCAGCACAGAGAAGACCAGAATATTTCCTCATATTAGTTAAGTAGACATGAAAGGCTGCAATACAACTGAAGAGCAGTAAATTAACAAAACAATCAAGGGCCAAACCTGCAGCTTGTGCAAACCAGCAGGGCCTAAATGATTCAAAAACTAGTCCTGGACTTCCCCCTTCAAGGGCCTGTGGTAACAAAGCCACTACTCTGAAGTAATCCCATGCCATGAACCAGGTAAAAAGCTCCATCTGCAAAGAGTGCAACTCACTGCAGCTCAGCCTGCTCACAGTGACCACTATGGACCTGCCTCTTGGGAGCCAGTACAGCCAAAGGTGACAAGACAAAATGAGAAACCTAAGGGGAAATGGTTGAAATGGTGGCAGTGAACCATGAAATCAACCAAAGAGGTAAACCATGAAAGAAAGTACTAAGGGGAAGGTCTGTGTTTAGAAGGGAAACAAGTATTTAGGCCTAGTACATCCTGTCAGGATGCCATGAAACAAAAAAAGGAGGGTCAGAAATTGTATTATTATCTAGTTGATTAGACTGAGGTATGAAGCTCTCACAGGTGTATTTCCAGTGAATTTAAGACCGATTCCATCCACTTAAAAAGGAACTGAGTGCCTGACAATTCCCAGATGCAGTTTTCAAGTGGGAGCAGGGATCAATTGTTTCACAGCTGCTTCAGCTTGGGGACTTCAAGACTTGGACATAAGAGACACACAAATTTAGATGAAGGTAAGCAGACATTCTCACCTTAAAATCAAAGCTGAGCAGGACAGATTTGGTGCCAAGAACATGGAGACAAGAGTTTTCCTGGATTTCCAGGAACACATGTTGCAGAAATGTGTGCATGTTTGTAATGGCTGATCAAAGCAATATTCTTGCAGTCAAAGAAAGTGTAGAGTAAGGTACTTGGTAATTGTTAAATCTTACATTTGGACCTCAAAGCAATTGCACAGAACAAGGAAAGACACTAACCCAGAAAATTATCAGAGAAAGCTCTTCTGTTGGTTCTGACAAGGTGACTGCTTTATTCTTTGAATAAAGCCCTCTGTGAGGCACAGAGGGTCAGAAGTGTTTTGTCACAGTGGATGAACCTGAGGAGATAGATCACTGCCATTCACTCCCGTAACAGGCAACTTCATGTTTAACTGCTCTGGGCATTACTTCTCATTTCTGTGTACTTCCAGCTCAAATATGCTTACTAAAAATTGTTATTCAGTGAGAGGACAGAGGCATTTTATCAGCAACACTGGGCTCTCATTTTCAAGAGAACTGTCAATAAGACTGTTCCTTTGAAGACAATTATGTGGCAGTTTGCTGATCCACTCCTACACTGTATTTCTGGTATGCTTGGCTTGATCCTTAACTGATGAGTTGGTAAACTTAAGTTCTTCAGGAAACACCTCATTAGTAAGCCCAAATATACACATTCTACTTCCCACATGGAAAGTATTTTCACATTTACTCTCACACCTGGTTGTGCTCCAAAGGCAGTGGGATTTAACTCCAACATCTTTTTCCGAGAACCATCTCGAATTCTCAGGCTTGTTTTGGAAAATTAAAACCATGTTATGTTTTCTAAAAGGAATGTTCAAGCTGTGACATGATCCAGACTTTTCCAAGAACAAAGAATGCAGAGATAAGTTTAAAGGGAAATCTGAGGAAATCTGTCATTAATATTTTGTGAAGTTATTAGGACCAGATTGTGATGAGCTCTCTCAGGTGCAAATGGGATCAGGACTCTATCAACCACAATATAAAAGGGATTCAGTTTCACTCCAGCTTCAACGCTGCCCACTACATTTTGCTGCTGGACAGGTTTGTAGAAGGAACAAGCTGGTTTGGTAGAAACTTTCCAACTACCCTGAGGCAGCACAGGGCACCTCAAGAAGTCAAAAAGCACCTGGATGTTTTGTCACAGGACAGGCAAATCCCAGTTCTGCACAGAAAAGAATAGCCCATTCACACTCAGCATGTCCAAAGCTCAACATCCTCTGAAGGACAGAGCCGCTTAACAACAAAAACCTTCAACAGGAAAATCAGTTCAAGCACAAAGCCACACCTGAAGTCGGCTTCCTTACCAGCACCTCCGCTGGCTGTCACTCACCTTCTTTGGCAGGAAGTGGACCCCCACAGCATATTTGTCACTGTGGGTCCAGAGCTCGATCTGTGCCAGGACCTGGTTGGTGAAGGAGTTGCTCATGACGAAGCTGGGGTGGCCCATGGCACAGCCCAGGTTGACCAGGCGACCCTCGGCCAGCAGGATGATGTGGCGGCCGTTGCGCAGCGTGTAGCGATCCACCTGCGGGAGCAGCAGTGCCACAGCCACGTCAGACTGGGGGGCTTGGGGGGCCTCCCTTCCATCAGCAATTCAGCACTTTAATTATAACAGAGACACCCCTCTCTCTGTCCCAGGTGTTTGCAAAGCCTGCAGCAACCCTGGGCTTCACAGCACGCTCCTCTTGGCATCTGCTTCGTATTTAACCAGATCCTCCATTTATTTAACTACATCCCCCATTTATTTAACCAGATCCCCAATTCTCCTGGCTTTTCCACACGCATGTAGTCCCAGCCAGCTGTGTCAGGAATGTGCTGCTAGCAGTAAATCCCAGTTCACAACTGGTGTGACAGGGAATAGGAACACCTCTGCATGCAGCAGTCCAGACCCTTGGCATCTAAGACAGGGTAACATCCAAGAGCCCTCAGCCTGCTGAAGGTCTCCTGGAATTGTTCCCACCTCTGCAGGGCCAATACATACTATAACCAGCTGTCCTGGCTCCTGGGGTACCCTGCTTTGCTCTTGAGGGACCACAGGCATGATCCTCCCCAGGCCACCCCAGGGACAGCAGGACTCTGCACACAGAATTCAGGCTCAGATGGGTTAAGGAGACAGGGCCTCAGCTATGAGTCCCACATAACTCAGGAGACAGATAACGTATAACTCAGGAGATAACGTCACTTAGCATGTGCCCCAACTGCCTGGGCCAGACTGGACTCCTGCAATGTTAATCGCAACCCTGCTTCTCCTTTCTACCTCTCATTAACTCCTCTCTGCCCTGCCTTCACCCTGGAGGAGGTTACAGTATTAAAACAATAATGAAACACCAACAGGCCCCATAAGTCACAAGAATATTCAGTATTAAGTGGTATTTATTGCTCATGTCATACCAAGCATTTGGGAGCAGAGCACTCTGGAAATACTTAAAACATAATCAGCAACCAACTTTGACAAAACCTAATGCTTCAGAGCATTTATCTTCGGCTAGCACTGCGGACCAACTGTGACAGACCTAAAAGGGTCCTTCCCCACAGCTGTATTTAAACTTTAGAAGCTAAAAGTTACTTAATTTTAAGTAAAACGCATAATATTCATTTTGTTCTTAAAGCTTTGGCCTGTAAGTTAAAAGCCACATGATGAAGCTGTAATTGTAACACTACTCTCTTCTGAAAAAAACATCCTTGTGCAGGACTTTAGCAGAGATGCCAAGAGCAAACCAACACAAACCACGTTTTCTGTAACACGTATTTTGCCTTCAGAGCAGGTCTGTGCCTCCACCTGCCTGCCCCAGCTATGCTTCAATCACAGCACCATTTTCTCCTTCTCGGGTTCACATAACAGATTATTGTGATTTCAGCACAACACATGCAGGCAGTAACCACCTCAAAGAGCAGCCCTAAATCAGCCTTGATTTCTCCTGCCCAAAAGTACTCAGCAGGTGTGATGCCTGGAGAGGCTACCTGGAACAGAGGCTAGACAGCCTTAAAGGAATAAAGTCAGTATTTATTAAAAGGCCTTCAAAGGATACACCTTGGGCAGTGCAAGAGCCCAGCCGTGGCTACACCCAAGATGGACCACGAGTCAAGTTTTCACACTTTTATACATTTTGGTTCATTTATATATTGGGGTTAATTGTCCAATGACAGCTTCAGGTTATGAAGTCCCATCCTCCCAGATTGCTCTCCTCAATTTGCTGTTGTTTGTACCTTTTGGGCCTGAAGCTGCAATGATGACCTTGGTTCTGGGGCTGGAAAAGGATTGTTTTGTCTAACTAAACTGTGAAGAGAATTGCTAACACTTTATATGAAGTTCAGAGTTACATACTACTGCAGTACAGGATCTGGAAAATATGAAAGCTAAAACTTAAGGCCTAAGAATGATCTCCCCTGAGCAGCTGCAGTTGTTATTTTACATGCCAATTCTCCATTGTGGACCACCAGTGACAGTGCTCAGTCCACCCCAAAAAACACCATACGGGCCATCACAAGATTACAGGAGGAAGTAACAAAACAAAGAAGGAACCAGATGGGAAGCAGAACATGAAAAATCCTGAGAACAGCTACAGTTTTACTTAAACACTGAATATACAGATTGAACTACTAAAAGATACTGAGCAGGTAATGTAGCATTTCAGTTTTGAAGTCTGAATTGGGTGGTGTAGGTGTCAAAATCTTATATCCTTACATAATATCCACACAACTTGCCCCTGACAGCTGCTGGCTTGTGCATAGAACCCCACACCTTAAGAAACCTGTGCTGACAGGAGTAATTCAATGCACAGGGGAACATAGAAAATGTAAAATTAATGCACAGAAATAAATACAAAATAGTGGTGGTACCAACAGAGGCTTAAGTCAGTACTGTGGAAACACATCTCATATACAGGCAGACAAATAGGCTGATTCATAAGCTCAAGAAATTGCTCCAGAAGTAGAATTCAAATTACCTAAGCAATAGACCCTTCTCCACACTTAGACAAATGTCTCCTCCTTTTCCCCATTGGAATTTACTTGGCTCTGGACTTTCTGGCTGCTTTGCACTTCCCTTCACACTTCAAGGGAATAATATATGAGCCAAAGTTCATTGACCTTGACCTTTCCTTGCCCTCTCAAGTTGAGTTTGTGCTGCAGGTCAGTCTCTGATACCCAAACATAGCTGAGCAGGGCAGCAGTGCAAACCCAGAGCCAAACCAACCTGCCAGCTTTTCAGCAATAAGCCTATTTCCTCCTTACCTGTCCTCTGAATTGCAACACATCAGTCACAATGGCACAGTAAGATGCTTTTCTTATTAAAGTATTAAACATCTCTTCCATCAGTCCAGCACTGGTACTGAAACTTTCATGCTGGACACAGTCTCAATTACCTTGTACCTTCAGCTGAAGTTAACCACCCTCAGCCCTGGCATTAATCCTCTCATCAAGAGACAGATATCCTCATAGAAAGTCAGGGATTTTCGCTCTTGTACTATATTCCCCTCTCTGGTTCAGGATACAGAAAAGAAGCTGCCAGGCTTCAGTAAAAATGTGAATATTTAGAAAGTTAGATTTCTTCACCATTAATCCATATGGACAACCCTAACCCCAGTTCCATCCTTTTCAAAAGGTAATTTGATTTCTTTTTAAAACCAGAAACTTGTTACAGTTTTCATACCTGGGACCACACTGCACCTTACTGCACTCTGTCATCAATGCCAGACTGGCTCCTCAAAGCAAAGCATATAAAAAGGGATTTACTGCCTCTGGGCAGGTAGTGTGGTGCCACATTAACACCCAATTAAACCTTCAACTGTTTATTCCTCAAGCAGTCCAAGGTTTAGTTTTAAAACAACCTGAGCTAGCAGAAAGCAGGCAGGTACCTGTGGGCTCCTCTAGAACAAGAGCTGCTGAGCAGAGTCAGGTCCACCAAGGCCATGAGCACGAACAAACCTTGCTAGTGAGAACATAGTGAGAACTTGAGGTTGTAACTCCAGCCCTGGTTAGTGCAAAGTGTCCCAACATACCTCTCACAAGTGCTTAGTAAGACTGATGTGGTGGCCAATAAGCTACAGGGAAGCTATAAAAACTGGAAGGGCAAATGGAGATCTGAGAGGTATGTTTGAGTGTGGTGTTATTAAAAAGTACAAAACCTGTCCCAGAATCCTGCTATTAGCAAGAACACTCCCTCTTCAAAAGGTAATCAGAAGTCCCACACCAAGTCAGATAAAGCCTGGCTTGCTTTATGTGATGTTCTCCCTCAATGCAGCTGTCACAAAAGAGCTTTGATCCAGTTCAGTTTTGTTTCTCTGCTTTAAGACTCAGCTGAAAAACTGAAATTTTCAGATTATGATTTTCCTTGTGTAGCTGCAGCCATAGCTAAAAGCAAATACATGGCAGGCATGCAAGCTGAGGGTAAAACATCCTGCCTGGTCTGCCCACACAGGTTTCTAAAACGAAGCCACCAAGTCTGGAAGAGAAACCCAAGTTTGGCAGAGCTCCAGATAGGCTTTCCCGAGGCTTCAGTCTCAGAGTAGATTAAAAAATACACACCACACTGTGAAAACAAAGAGTTGTGAATATTTTCAAACCTTGACAGAATCCCAAAAGAGATTCCACTGAGATTCCCTTAGGACCACAATTGTTCTGCTGCAGAGCAGTACATGGGCAAACAGCTCCACAGGAGGAAATTCAGGTCAGGCACCAGGCAATCTATGGGCTCTGCTCTTAAGTTTTATAGGGTCTCTAATAGTCTGCTCTGTATTCCTCATCAAACTTGCTTTCTGGAGCTGAGCTATGGCACTGTTTTCAGCTCAGGGATATTGAAGCAAGCACATTTGCTAACCCCCTGCCCATGCCCCAGACATCAAAGCTCAATGGATTTGAAGCAATTAATTGTCTCTACAATCAGCACTAAGAGTAGGCTCCTGTGTCTCAAGAAGTGTGAACCCATGGAGAAAAATGTACCCATACCAGGCACCTTTCCCCAGAGATCACTCTGAGGGAGTTGGGCACTGGCTGGAAACAATCACTTCAATGCCAACCCAAGAGTATCATGTGCAGCTTGTCCCAGGTTAGCAGAATCTGCATTCTGACCAGAGCAAGTGGCTTCCAACAAAGCTAGAAACACCAAAATACCTGAAGAGAAATACTCTCTAGAAACAGAGTAGCTACTGCGTTTTTCCAGCAGCAGAGCCTGTGGAAAGGCTGCCTTACCTGAGGTTTGACATTCACTGCCTCCACTGCATTGTCATTCAGCCACTTGGCATCAACTTCCACATCAAAATGGCCAATATTACACACTATGGCATCATCCTTCATCTGCTCAAAGTGCCTGCAAAAGAAAAAAAGTAGTATCAAAAGTTAATCTACACAGTTTTCTCCCCCAGCAGATGCTCCAATCCACAGCCCTGACAAGTGCCCAGACCACTAACTGCATTGACATCACAAGGTGTGTGGGGCTGGTAACCCTTCCAGGCAAGGAAAGCCTACTGGAAAAGACTTTCAAGCTTCTAGAGAAAGACATTTCCCAAGGATATAAGAGCTTACTGTAGAGAAAGTATTTTTCCAGTATGGAAAGTAATAGAATTTTGTTTGATTGGTCAAAACAAATACCTGCTGTTATTCTCCTAATATGGAAGAAGTAATTTTCTTTGTGACTTTGAAGTTCCCAGCAGTTTTACATTGCTAGACACTAATGGCCTGATCTCCTCCCACCTAATCTGATCTTCCATTACAACGTGTACAGTCATCATGGCAAAGAAAGGAAGGAGTCTGTGTGGAGCTGGGGCTATAAACTGAGATCCGTGAAGCAGTAAGCAAACACTGCAGGCAGTTTATCAAGAACAGGCTGGTTTCAGCTGCTATATGCACCCACAGATGGAATCACTTTCAACCTTTACCTGCCTCCTCTTCTGGTCACATTTGTCTGGCCTAACACAGAATTCAGCCCTGATGCCCTCATTCTCCAAAAGTCAATCTACCCCTCTGCAGCTTTTGTTTCTCCATCATTACATTCCATAAGCCAGGAACAATTGCAATGTGGCAAGACCCAACAAAACTGACCAAAGACATAATTTCTCACTAAATTCATGCTAAATTCTGATGTCAAGAAGTCAGACTGTGTGCTAACTCTAACCACAGTGCTGACAGATTATGACTGCATTTAAAAAAAGAAATCTAACTGTAGAGGTATGTTTTCACTAAAGCAAGTGGTTTGGCCATACCTGCCCTGCACAATGTCAGTGCAGCCAGTGGTGGTGACAAAGATGTTGCCCTCTTTGCAGGCTTCCTCCATGGTTGTAACTTCATAACCTGAAAAGAGAAAAAGTTGCTCCTCTACACAACCACCAACATTTATTAACAAGTGGGACATAACACTAGAAGTAGAAAAGTGCAGAGAAAGAATGAGTCAAATGTTTCTGCCCACACCTGGCCTAGGGATGATCCAAGGTAGTGGGATATTGGTCTTGCTAAACACCAAAATGGCACAAAAACCATGCATCCCTCAACCCTTTTCAAATCTGTGGATCTATGCACTCAATGCCCAAAGGTATAGTCTGGCACAGCACTCAGACCGGATTCAGGGGGTCAAATTTGCAAAATAAGTTCCCCCACAACACCTGCAGTTCTTGGCAGGTATGAACAGAAAAATGGGATAAACTGGTACCAAGAGGCACAGTTACATGAGGCACCCACAGAAGAGAACAGCTCCAGAGCATGCCCTGAGCTCAGCTGGAAAGACAGAGAGCATGGCATTGCTCTTCAAAAAAACCTATCAAGGGTAAGGCCTGGTGTATTCTAATGTTTTAATTCCAGTCAAACCTTATCCCACACTGGAGATTAGAACTGCACAACTTGAGGAAAATCCCTCAGCCTTACCCCACTACGGTCTCTAAACCCTTGACTCCAAACACATCTTCAAGGCCTCTAGTAATAAACTCCTTCCCTAACTGCAAGGAAAGAATTCCTGCAGTTAAACTGGATTCAACTGTTCCTTGGCACGGACAGGGCTGAAACCCACTGAACCTTTCTCGGCCAACTCTCATTTACTGCTCTACACTGACATGCAGAGACCCTGTCAGACACCCAAACTCCTGCTCTGCTTCAGCTCCCACCTTCCATGGCTGCCTGGAGCGCGTTGATGGGATCGATTTCGGTGATGATGACTCTGGCTCCGAAGCTCCGCAGCGCCTGGGCGCAGCCCTTGCCCACGTCCCCATATCCTGCCACCACTGCCACCTTCCCAGCAATCATGACATCTGTGGCACGCTTGATGCCATCAATCAGGGACTCTCTGCAGCCATAAAGGTTATCAAACTTGCTCTGAGGGAGAAAAGAGAGCAGTTCCAGAACAGATGAAAGCCACTCACGTGAAATTTCCTTAGAGAAAGAAAATGGACTCACGTGCAAGTACTGCAAGAGTCACTTAAATACTTTAACCACCATGAGAATTAGGAACAAGACAACCTGTTTGATGTTTTTATTCATCCAGTTTCAATCTGTAGAGTTGTATCAGACAGAGGCTCCAACATGGTGAGAAGCATTTCCTAAATACATTGTGTCTACTGACCAGGGCTTGGACTTGGTAAAAACTTGTTAAAGGTAACCTGAATTTATCAAGTGTCTTTCACACCAATGTACATCTGAGTTCCTAAATCAGATATTCACCATTTCCCTGCTGCTGTTTATCAATGAACTGAACCAAGTGCCACAGGAAGGTGAAACATACCAGCAGCACATCATCTTATCTTTGCAAGACACATCCAGCCTGCAGAGCAGCAAGCTCCTCACCTCAACTGGAGAATCTGGTTCCTGCAACCCCAGAAGATCAAAATTACAACTTCCCCCCATGAAGAGTTACCTTAACATTGTCAAGACTTCACTACTTCTCAGATTTGGAAAAATTCAGCAAGCAGCCATTCACAATAATGGTCACTGCAACCAGGAACCTCGGAATTTCATCTCCTAATTCCCCATCACACACCATCCTCCTACTGTATCACTGACATTAACAGCCAGACCCTCCAACCAAAACTGCCCTGCTAGGTCAGACATCAAATATTACTTTACCCCTTGAACACCTTCCTAAACTCAAATGCACCTTGTTGTGTTGTTTTTTGTAATGCTGCTTCTTCTCCTGGGGCTTTTTGTTTTGACCAGAAGGAGGTCAGGGCTGTACAAACAGATTTGATTATTAGGGGAATTACAGAGACCAAGAATTTGTAAAGAATCTGGCTACTAACGTTGTGCTGCGCTCCCCAAGGAAGAAATGCTAAAAAAAATCTCCATTCACAGCAAAATTCTGGTCTCAAACCCTGTCCTGGCATTCTACAGCCTTAGGGCACCAATCCTTCTCGCTTTCACTGAACACAGCATTGTCTGCTACAGGCAATCTTAAGATTAGGCAGCAATCTGGTCTAGTGGAAGGTGTACCAACAACACCTGCAGTTCTTTTAAGTATGAATAGAAATGGGATAAACTGCCCATGGCAGAAATTGGCTAAAGTGTAACAAATTATACCTCCGATCCAGAAGCTCCTGACTCAGTGCCTATGAACATTATCAGAGGCATAGCTGCCATTACTATATCAGAAAATTGTGCTACCAATCCTTCAAATTCTAGAGCTAGTGCCAACTGTTATCCCTCTTTCCTAGTCCTGCAGATTTCCATTGCAGCATGGAGGAAAGCAGCATGGTCAGATTTGATTCCTCATCACCAAATCCCCCAGCTGCAATCAAAGCCTTCCAGGTGTCTGTGCATTCCCATGCAGGCCAGAGAGTGGAGTGTTGGATGCAGATATCTGCCCCACCCAAAATACATTTGAGTGGCAGAGGGGAAGAACAGAGCTGGCTGCTGTGCCTGCCTTCTCTCTCCAAATGTTAGCACAGGAACCTGGCACCAACTGGAAATACCAAACTGAGAGAGCAGAATTTGTCAGCTCAGTTGCACATTTTCCCAGAGATCTCTAACTGTGGTTAGTACTTGTACTTGTACTAATCTTGCACTGTATAAATACCAAACAGTACTTGAAAACAAGCACTTGCTTGGCACATGAATCCCAAAACTCCTCAAGAGGCTTTGTTAGAAACATCTGAATTTCCAAATCTACTAAACAGTATTAATAATTATTATGCAAGCAGCACAAATCTGGGTGAAAAGGATGTAAAGAACTTCCAACGTTAACTGGATTCCAGCTCACTACCTATGAATAAATGTCAGGTACATCTTGGTGAGCAGAAAGGAGACAGCAAACTGCAGAGAAGGCAGGCCAAACATAAGAATTCCCAATCCAACAGGATAATGTCTATATGTGAACTTGAAATAGAGTCAGTAACTAGATTTAGAAAACATCAAGATGCATAAACCTTTAGTACACTTCTAATTCCCACTATAATTCATCTGCAGCCAAACCCTTTAAACACCATTCCACTTCATTCTCAATTCACCAGGGTTTGTCCTGAAAGGAGTACTAAAGCTAAGCAAGGGATAAATATCTGCCTCCTGCCCTCTCCTTTGCAACTGCTGCTTACAGACATCAGCCACAGGCTGACCAACCAACCTTTACCAGCACAAGCAGGTCACACTCTCTTTTCCAGCTGGTACCTGACACCTGCCTGCGGGCTTTAAGCTACTCAGAGTGAGGAAAGGCTCCTCAACACAGGTACTGACTGTGCCCAGGAGTCATGTTCTCCAAGTGTGATCACATTATTAAACAGCAGAAGAATGGATGTCCTTACGTACAAAAAAACCCTTGATGTCCTGACAATGGGACATTTACAATGACATCAAGTGTAGGAGAATGGATTGTAAGAGAATAGAGATGGTGCTGCGGGCAGCCTCACCCCTGATGAGTTGCAGCTGTACTAATTACCAAAGAGTAGAAGCAGCCTTGCCCTTAATAGGTTGCAGTTGTGTCCAATAAGGATGTGTGTTATAAAAGAGTAGGTTGGCCACTAATGCAAAGAGAAGGAGTCAGTGTTGTATAATGCTGCTTGTGGGTGTTCACAGCGAAAAGGTATGAAAGTTTTACTTTTATACTTATTTTTTTTCTTATTACTAGGATAATAGACTGCTGATGCTTGCCACCATCTTTGGTGTCAATTGTGTGACCACCATCAATTAAGGCCTCACTTATAGAATATGGTGGAAATCTTTGTTTAGAACCAGATCAGGAGAAGCTCAGCAAGAGAAGGAATACTTTCATGGCAATGACAACATTCCAACACCAATCTGGTCAGAGAGCAGGAAGGACTCTGTCTGTATTACCTTGGTGACAGAGTCATTCACATTGATAGCTGGCACTTTCAGGGTCCCATTGGCCTTCATCTTGTACAGGTTGTGAACCCCAGTGGTTGTTTCTTCTGAAATACCTCTAATTCCTGTGGGGAAAGTAAAAGGATTCACCTTAGTTGGAGTCAATGCTGTGCAAACCAGCTCATCCAGGAGCTGAGAGCATCCCCCAGAGGCTTATGTTAAAAAAACACTTGGCGAGAGCAAGGAAGAGATGAAAACCCTCAAACAACTGCAGGAACACCAGAGGGTGTGCTTCAGTCACACACCTCCACACCTGCTGATGCTGTGCCCGCCAGGCTCCCTCGCAGGCTGCAGCAGCCCGGATCCCGGGGAAGGCAGGCGGGTGCTTTGCCGCAGCCGCTCGGGGTCGGTTTGCAGACAGGATCGGGGCCCGGGGGCAAAACGGGATCGGGGCCCGGGGGCGGCGGGGGTCGGGATCGGCCTCAGCCCCGGCCCAGCCGCGCTCCGCGGCGCCGCAGCGCCCTCTGCTGGCAGCGCGGGGCGCCCCTCAGCCCCGCCCGCACGGACCCACAGAGCAGCCTGAGGCATCCTCCAGCCCCTGTCCCTGCACAGACACCCCAACAACCCCACCCTGGGCATCCCTGGCAGAGCTGTCCAAAGGCTCCTGGAGCTCTGGCAGCCTCGGGGCCGTGCCCATTCCCTGGGGAGCCTGGGCAGTGCCCAGAACCCTCTGCGGGGAGAACCTCTCCCTGATATTCAGCCTAAAGGCCCTGACACAGCTCCAGCCATTCTCTGGATCCTGGTCACAGAGAAGAAATCAGAGTCTTCTCCTCCTCCCCTCACAAGGAAGTTGTAACTGCAACGAGCTCTTCCCTCAGGCTCCTTCAGCTGAACAGACCAAATGCCCTCAGCCACACCTCAGGCTTCCCCTTAAGATCCTTCACCACCCTTGTGTCCCTCCTTTGAACACTCTAATAGTTTAACATTTTTCTTATATTGCCGTGACCAAAACCACACAATATTCAAAGTGAGGCTGCCCAAGCCCAGAGCAGGAAAGACAATTCCCTCCCTTGACCAGCTGGTGATGCTGCCCATGACACAATTGGTTCGCCTGGTCCAGGGCACTGCTCACTCACAGATGCCAAGTCTGGTCCCAATCCATCCTCACTCCTCAAAAAATCCAGCTGTGCGCTCATCCAAGCCCAGGCGGGGAACTCGGAATGCAATTCTACATGGTTTTCCCAGCAGAACTTGGACAGATTCCCCAGTGGAGCCTGAGACTGAGCCATGGGACATCCCATTGCTGCCCAGACTACTCAGTGGCACATGAAGGAAATGAGACCAACTGCACTAGAAGGGAAAAGGCTGATTAACTGGAGAAGAGAAGGCTCCAGAGAGAGGTTACTGCATCTTTTTAGCTTACAAGATGTGGACACACTGTTTAGCATGGCCTGTTGCAACAGGACAAAGGGGAATGGTTTTAAATTGAAAGAGGGTGATTCAGACTAGGCAAGATACAAGGTAGCTTTTCTTTACAATGTAGATGGCATAGAATGCCCTCAGAAGTGCTGCATGCCCCATCCCTGGGAACGTTCAAAGGGCTCTGAGCAACCTGAGTTGAAGGTGTCCTGCCCATTGCAGGCAGGTTGGCCTAGATGGCCTTTAAAAAGTCCCTCCCAACCCAAACCATTCTGTGATTCTATGATTAGGCTGACTGACCCCCACCACTTCTATCTCATCACAGAGTCCTCGATAGCCCCACTCCTCTGATGGTCACATGCAGAGGGAATGCATTCAGGCTTTGGCATATTTAGGGCTTGCTTGGAGGAGAGAGGAGAGTTTAAAGTTCACAGCGGAGCCTTGTGCACATTGAAATGGAGGATCTGAAGAGAGACTCCCAAAAGCATCAGTTTCCAGAGCAACTGCCTGGATAATGGACAGTCATCTCCTTGAAGGGAAGCTTTTGGAGGTCATGGCAGGAACCTCCAGTTCCCTCTCTCTTCCTGTTTATCTGGCAAATAGGAGACATGCTCCTCATCCTTCAAAGGCTCTCCAGATGGGAGTCCTGAGCTTAGCAGATTGTCTTTCCATGGCACTAAGCAGATCTCATATCCCATATGCCAACAGCTTTCCCTCCCTGGAGGCACCCCAGCACTGCCCCAGGTGCCATTTACAGCTGCACTAAACCACTCTGCAGCTGCCCCAAGTGCTGCCTACACCACTCATGGTCAATGCCTGAGTGACTGGAGAGCAGAGAAGGGCCTGCAGCAAGGACAAGTTTGAATTAAACTGACACAGCCTTGCTAAATGCTCAGACCTGCTTTGTCCTTTATTTCCCACCTGAGCAATAAGCAAGTCTGATCAATGAATCACAAACTAGCCAATCTTCTTCACACAGGTCTTTTGCACAGATGCCAGAGATCTCCTGTGCACAGATGACCTTCCCCTTTGGTCAGTTCTCTTTTCCCCCTTTCTTCCTTTATTTAGCTTAGTATTAAGGGCATTTGGCTTAATGGAATAAGCCAATAGTACAAAGGCCATTCTGCCCTCTAACTGCAGGCACACTTCAGAAGAGGGGGAAGCTTACTGAGCAGTTCCACACACACATTTAACTCATCTTCTAGCTGAAGGAATACTACTTTCAACTATTAGCTACACACTAGGACCAAACTATATAAATTAGTAGCAGCTGAAGCATGGAAGACTCCCCTCTGAAATTAGCCCAGAAAACTTATCCAGCCTTTAAATGTTAAATGGCATTTTCAGCTGCCTAATGCCAAAAGGTCTCCTGTGCTCACAATCTACACGCTGTGCATGCTCTGCCAATGTCACTCTTGTTCCACCTCCACAGAGGTCAGATATCCCCACAAGTCCTTAGGGTATATTAGCCTCTGTTAGCTATAAGATAACAAAATTGGATGCTACACTGCTTCATTTAAGCAGACATTGCAGCAAAGAGCTAAGCACAGATCTCAGATCATGGAGATCAGGACTCAGAGTAGAGTCCCATTCTGGAAGTTTTGCTGTTTCCAAGGGCAATGGACTGGAAGTTAAAACAGATAAAGTTTGCCATCCTCTACAGAGACCAGTCTTAATTTATTGAACTGCCGCAAGGAGCTTTTCAACTACAGCCAGTGCAGATAGCCACACATTTTGGGAAGGGAAACACTGAAAGGTATTGCATCCTCCCTAGACTCTTTAAAACCCCAGAGCAAGAATCATTTCTATGAATTTAGGAAGCAAACCCAGACAGGGATGTTTTCATCAGAGACAGGCTACAGATGGATGCCAAGACATGAGACAGTTCAAGAGCCATTGTCCTACTGCATTGTATTATGCCAGTCCCTCCCACACCAGCATCAAAAGACAAGCATGAGGGTGAAAGAGGCTGGAGAGGAGAAAGAAGTACAATGGGAGGACTGAAAGTGTGAAAGGAGCTCAGCTCAAAGACCCTGCGAACAAGGACACCAACCAAGGTGTGCATGGCAGGGAAACAACCCAGCAAAACAGAGAATGAACATGGAAAATACTTTCTTCAGCCTCTGAAAACACAAGGAAGACAGACAGGGATGATCAATTGTGATATTCCTCAGCATCAAACATGGGAAAAGCAAGAGGTCATCAGTATCACAGAGGTAACTCAGGAACCACAAGACCTTTGACGGAAGAGAGGCTAAGCAAAGACCAATGAAAATGTTTCATTACAGTTTAAATAACACAAAGATGTTGAGTGCTGGATTATAAGTGACATCAGGCTAAGGATGAAGGACAAAGTGAGGCTTGTCACAGAGAAAGTTCCCCTCTTCCTGGTGCCCCTACCTGCAGCAGCACACAGATGACGAGCAGAGCCCCAGACTCCCTTACACAACCCTACTCACAGCCTGCCACCTTCAGATTTTTTTCTCCTATCCTCCTAAAGCAGAGCACAAGTCAGAGGAGAGCTGATCCAGCAGGTTTCTACAGCAACCTCCCCTCTATGAAAGCACCAACACACCCCACTGTATCACTACCCAATTTCCTTCACATCCCAGACCAAACAACCCTGGCCCTTTAACAAGGGTTTAAACGTGCCCTTTAACAACCCTGGGCCCACATCTTGCTGCAGCACAGCTGATGGACACTGGCAGGGCTAAGGAGAGTCTGTCATACTCACCAGGCACAGATCAGCCTGGTCATGTCAAATTCCCTTCACATAAATCTTTTACATAAACACATGCTAGCAATGCTACACTGATCAGTTTTGCTAACTTGCACTGAAGGCAAATCAAAGCAAGAGTCCCAACCCTGACTCCATCAGCATCTTCACTGACAAACTGAATGAGTATTTAAGGTAGAAAACTGCTCCTTTTCCACAGAAGGCTACAGGTGGTCATGACTTCATTCAGAACTGCACTAAGACAATGGGTAAGAAATGCATTAATGTAACATTGTTAATTGCAAACAGACATTGAGCAGCTCTAGAACACACCCCTCTTCCAGAACGCTTTTGGCATGACAGCAGAACTACTGGACATTCTCAGGTAACGGGGCACACTGAAGTATGGCCAGGAGAGGTCATTGCAGCTTATGTGGTACAAAGAGGTGGAAACAGCTCCTGCAGGTAAAAGATTCTGGCCTTGAACTGTAAGGAACTTTCACAGCCTGTTTGCACACACCTGTTCCTCTTCCCCCACCCCTTTTTACACCAGCAGCAAATTCCTGCAGAAACACCTCCCACCAGAGAGCCTTCCAGGCAGAACTGTGCCTGCCAAACAAAACACAAGTCACCTTTCAGCAGCTGTGGGTATTTGGTATGAACTAGGTTGGTAAGATCTCCACCATCATCCAGAATCATGTTGAGGGGCTGCCCATCCTTGAAGTACAGGGTCTGCTCAATGCACCACAAGTATTCCTCGTCTGTCTCCCCTTTCCAGGCAAATACTGCATGGGAACAAACACAAACAATTAGCCAGTTTCTTACTCAGCATATAGTGAAGCAGCCAAAAGAAGATTTCATCAGCTCCCAGTAGCAGCTGACAGACAGATGATTATCTGTGCCTGCAGGCCAGCAAAGACATTTGCATTGAAAAACAGACCTCAGAATAATCACTGTTCCAGGCCACAAACAAGGTCAAAATTTTGAGACTTCATTACTCTCCTTATTCTTCTTCCATGTTAAAAAGGAGAAGATGAAGCAAAGTAAAGGAGACTCACATCCACAGCACTCCACTCATTAGAAATAGCCACTGGACAAATTGATACAGATAAATGAAAACACAACTACAGCATTTTGTAGCACAGCAGAAAAGAGGGACCAGACTTCAGCATAAGCTAAGCAGCAGAACATAAACTCTTCAGCAGTTGAGTTTAAATGCTAGTCTCTAGCCCAGCACTAAAATCCAAGCTGAGGTGCCTCATCTGCTTTAATTAGGCTGTATTTCTACGCCAGTATAGCCCCAGCAACAGGCTGCCACCACTGGCATGTTGCATCCACCAGGATTTGTGTCTTTCCAGAAATCTGTACTGTCCTCATGCTATACTCAATCCTCAGAAGTACTCAGGTACTCAAACAGGTATTGGGCACATTATTCACACACCCCAACATTTGGCTAAATTATCATGTTTTCTCTGTTTACACAGAAACTGACCTTGAGCCATGAAGAGCCAATCACACAATTACCTATTCTGAAGTAATGTGTCAGGATCTTATACTGAAGCCAAAAGACCAGCATTCCTCCAGGGTCTAATAAATTCAGTATGTGAAGTGCAATATTAACAAAAAGAGCAAGTTCCAAAAACAAGGATACAAAGGGCAAAGGTCAAACACTTTGACAAATATTCAACCTGTAAAAGGCTTTTTAGTTGAGTTTTGGGTGTTGAAAGCAGTGAGGAAGACAACTCAATGTCTAAAAATCCCATGTGGCCCTTTGACAACCCTCTCCAGAAGCAATGCCTGAAGCTGGTAGTGCCAAAGGAGCTGATGGAGGGATCACTCTGTTGCCACAGAATGTGCCACAGCTAGGCAAAGACTTGTGGCAATACATCATATAGTGAGAGACCCCTCCCAAAGCAGATTGCCAGAACCCAAATTTAGTCTCTGCCAACTGCTGCGTTCAGGTAATGCAGTTCCCAGCACTGAGGATTGCATTTCCTTCAGCTGACTTACATAGCAGACAGCTTCAGGTATTTACACTGATCCGTGAGGAATTGCTCAGGAACCTGACAGTAACAAGACAGAAGCATCCTGACACAGCACTTAAGGGATGTTAGGCAGGAACACAGGTGGGCTAATTCTAGCCTAAAAATATCTCGGGTATTGACCTCCACTGTGACAGGGTACATGGCAGTTCCTTACCTTTCCCAAACCCTATTTATCACAGAGCTTGCTGGAAAGCACCAAACACCTCCAGCTGCACACACCTACATACCACTCCATTTCATCACCCAGCCCATTCCATCATCTTAATGAGCTCTAACACAGAGCCCAACAGCAGCCTTTGCTGAGAGACCTGTGCACAGGCTGATGCAACATAGCTTGAATCAAATGTCCTGGTTTGCAACAACCACTGCTTCTGATGGGCTGTTTCTATCCTCAAGCTTGTTCAGAAGAGCTTGATGTGTACACAGTTTGATTTAGCAGGAACAGGCAGTACGGCCCAACTCAGCCAAACCAGAACATGGAAAACTTACCAGGGATACCAGCTTTTGCAATAGCAGCTGCAGCGTGGTCCTGAGTGGAGAAAATGTTGCAGCTTGACCATTGTACCTGGAAAACAACCAAGTTTTGTTTGCTGAACAAAGTTCTGAGATATCAGAGACTCTCTATCAAACACAGGAGTTAAAAAGAGAACAAGAGCAGAAAGAAATTAGTGCAGATTCCTGCCTTTTTCAGTAGCTCTGCAAAGATAAGGTGAGAACTGGGTGTCTGACTAAGTCAAGGAAAATAATGTCGCATGGAGAGAATGTGAATGAGTTTTAGCTGTGCCATATATTCAGCCATCTCCTTGTTCACAAGCACTTCTCCCAGACAGCCAGAGCATACTCCAGATCTTCAGGGGTGCCCAGCAGGGTGGGTTTGGAAGTTTTGGTCAATAAAGGTCAGATTTTCAGAACAGCCCTATAGCAAGTGTCCACTGAGGGTATGGACATGCAGCAACACACCTGCTGGCACTCACAAGAGTCAGAAATGCAGCTGAAACATTACACTCAGTCCAGGCATTCTCTAAGATTATGCTCACCCACCTCCTACTATGTGCTCCAGACATGGAAGCTTTTCCAGCTGAGCTAAGTGTTTTCCTCAGATTTCACAACTAGGCTCAGGCACCTAGAAAAGCAACAGCATGTTGCTGAGTTGAACTGAAAAGGATCTGCACACCTACTGCAGCTCACAGCACCACATCCCAGAGCCACACACCCTCTGCTCCCCATAGGGCTGACTGGCAGCTATTTGCATGTCCACTGGTTACAGGACTTGAGTAGAGAGGGCAATAAGGCAAAAATATCCAGCCTGTTTTCAGATACTCATCTCATGTGACCAAAAAGTGACATTTCAAAGTAAAGGGTGCAGTAGGAACCAGCCTACACTACCAATGCTGGTCATGAAAACACACCTGGAAAGAGCACAGGAAAACAGAACTCATTACCTAAGGCTGCACCTCCTCACCTGGGTTTTTGCAAGCTCACCCCATACCAGCAGAGATGACACCAGGCGGTGTCATGACATTCAAAATATACAGAATACCTATATATTGTTTACACTTCAGACTTGATACAGACTTGTGGTAGCGACCTAGAGCCTAGAATAACTGGCACACCTGATAGGCTCAGACCCTAGTATTTACATCACTGGTTATGGAAAGGATTATTTTTTGTTACATATTCAGAACTTACACTCTGAGGCACAGAGTATTTATTCTATCCTTGTTAACCCAGCCAAAAAATGGACACCAAAGTTACTATGCTGCAGTGAGCTACATCCTCATTACATGGGGTATGATTTTATCAGTTTCATTCCTCCCTCCCTGGCACCAAAGTTCTGATGGAACAGATGAACCAGGGCTGAATCCAAACTCAAATCAAAGCCTAAACTAATCCACAGGCATCAGGACAAGGAGTTAACAGCACACACCTTTAAAGGTACAACCACATCTTAGAGAAACCAAGTCTCTGCAGGTACCTCCCTGAATGACTTGGATGAATCCCATATAACACTGATCTGGGGTTATGCTCAGCTTTAAGCAGCTTGACAATGTTTAACTAAGCACACAGCTGCCTCCTAGGCCAGCCATAGTGGGATACAGCAACCAACAGGAGCCACAAGGAGCTTCCCAAATTTCAACAGCTACTGCTTCCTTTTAAATCCTGCAGAGGGACAGGAGTTCCTCACAGACTGGCTGGAACAAAGCCAGGACTGTACCTCCACATTGAAGCTCTCCTTCAGAACTGCACCATTTGCAGCCACAGAACAGCTCTGAACAGGCTGGAGAACACCTGCACAGCAGCATGTGCCTTGCCCAGGCTGACTGGCACAATGTCCATACCTACTTCCTTCCCTTTGAGGAAACACCTTCATTGCTACAGAGAAAACTCCTTCTCCCAGCACCTTTCAATCAGCATGACACTGCCCAATTCTCAACTGTTCCCAGAGAGGGATCCCGCACAAGGCACCTCTGGGCAGCCAAACTGCAGGAAGAAAGAATTCAGATCATATACACGCTTAACAATCCATCGAAATTCCCATCAGCTCCCTGCTCAGCACACAAGCAATGCAGATTGTGCTCAGATACCTGGCTCTCCTCATGCCCTGTACAGGAAACACTCAGCTGTGATGTTTGGACTTCATGCAAGTCAGGCATGAGACATAAGGTAGTAAATGGCTTCTAAGTATCTCAGACTTTAATATGGATGAGAGTAACTGGTCCATAGTCACACAAAATTCAGTGGCAATCCCAGCCCTCAGTCCCTGAGCCACACTGCATCCCTGTTGTTTTCCTGCACAGCTCAAGGGCCAGCACAAGCTCTCAGAAAACTTCATTAGATTTTGCTGACTTTACCAGGGCAGACTGGGGCCCTTAATACGGGCTAATCTGTGCTGGAGGCAGCCCCTAGAGCTGCAGCATGAGCAGCCACAGCACTGCAAGCCCAAGCACAGCATAGCTGTATGGGCACTGCACACAGGGGACAACAGGCACTCAAAGCTGCAGCCTGTCCACAGAGAACACACACACCCCACACTCCAGGGGTGAAATAAACTTCTTGCAGAAGGAAAGAAGATATAATACATCCACCTGCAGATTGCAGCCTCATCCAAAAAGTACAGACATTTGCCAGGATTTAAGGTGTTACATAAGCAGGAGCACTGACCTGGCAGAGCATTAGCCAAGAGCTGAAGGAGAAATTCAGAGCCACATTACCTCAGCCCCCAGCACTATGAGGGTCTCTATGAGCACTGCTGTCTGCACGGTCATGTGGAGGCAGCCGGCGATGCGGGCACCTTTCAGGGGCTTGGATGCAGAGTACATCTCCCTCATCTTCATCAGCCCTGGCATCTCATTCTCTGCAATCTCAATGGCCTTGCGACCCCAGTCTGCAAGGCTGATGTCAGCTGGAAGAGAAGCAGGACAGGTGTCAGAGTTCAAACAGCTGAGACCTTGGTATCTGTTCACACACTTGTGGGTAGGCACTGGCTGCAACAGCTGAACACCCAGCAACAGCTGGGAGACAGAGCTGCAGAAGAACCAGACCCTATTCCAGTTACTCCCTGGTTCTTTGCTATGGTACACAGGCTTTTACACAAGTTTAGAGCAAACTTAACAGCCCCTCTAAAAATAAGCATGCTACTACAAGCGAGTATAAATCAACTGTGATCTAGTGCACGGACATCTCGAGGCCCATGAATTCAGTAAGCCACAGCCTTAAGCATTTCTTACAGACACTCCCCAAGAGTCCAAAGCTTCCTATAGGGACTGACTTCCACGGTACTGATCTGCACATGGGGAGGCGTTGGCTGTAGTGCACTGACTTCCCACACAGAGAATGTTCCCTAAGAGTGCACTAGGAGCTGAATCCAGTTTAGCTCCCCCGCCTCACAGCAAAGCTGCAGGTCCTTCCCCCTTAGATCCACAAAAATTATTTTAAGTGACCATAAATACCTTAGTTAACAGTCAACTTCTACTTTTGTAAAAAGGATCTATAGCAGAAGTTCAGTAAAAAATGTGCAAGAGAGACTTTTGACAGGCTCACTGCATTCACCATGTATGTTCAGCCTCAGCCTTAAAAACACAAGGGTCAAGCAGGTAATGCCCGGCTGCATCAAATCACAGCACCAGCCACCACACAGTGTTCTTCTTACTCGGTTTAGATTCTTTGAGAGATTTCACAAGCTCACCATTCCATTTAGACCATAGCCAGATGCCTTTTTGGCACCTACCTCATGAACACAGACTGTTTAGAGCACTGGGGAACACCAGGACTCCGAGTCAGACTGCAGGGTTTAATACACACAGGCCAAGTGCATTTTGCTACAGAATGAAGCCTGAAACCACTGAAGCTATTGCACGTGCTAGAGCTGACTGGAGCACAGTCTGTACATCACTGGGATTGAAAACAGGCAAGGAAAGGACCATGGAAACAAATACATCAAGAGGAGGAGGTTTAATCTTACCCCTGTTAAAGCCTTGGTAGCTTTACCAGGGCTGCTTTAAAAATAACCTCCAGCATTTTAGGTTCAGAGCCTCCAAGGTAAATTATTTATGAATCTGAGCCTTACAGACTAATGTTCTTTTCTTGGAATGAAGCCTTCAAGAACATCGAACTCTTTATAAAGACTGGTGCTCTTTGTGAAGTTTCAGGTCTACAAAAATACCCGCCAAAACCTTCACAGCACATGAGTCAAAGGTCTCAGGATAGGAAATACTTTCACCTTCAGAGCTAAGCCTGTTCCCGCCAAAGGCTCGGAGCGGCGGGGGAGGGACGGGGCAACCGGGCCGGGAGAGCGATACAAGCGCGAGTGGGAAGCCAGCGGCGCAGCGCCCCCGAGGCCCCTTCCCCCGCGGTAGCTCCCCCAGGACAGAGGGGGCTCAGGCCTGGCTCCGCCGCGGGCAGGACCCGCCGTCCTCCCCACCGCGGCCGCATCCGGCGCGGCGCCACGGCCACAGAGGCCGCGCTCCCCGCACCCCACTTGCCCCGGCTCGCGGGTGGTGCCGAGCCCCACGGGGCCAGCCCAAGGCTCGCACTCACCCACTTTGTAGGGCAGCCGGTCCGACATGGTGGAGCTGCGGAGCGGGCGGGCAGGAGGAGGCAGTAGCAGCACCGGCCACGCTTTAAGTAGAGGCGGTGCCGCCTGCGTGAGGCGGGGCTGGGTTGCGCTTGGGCGCTGGGCCCGGCCGGCGCTTCCTCCGGGCCGGGCCGGGCGCGGGCCCGCCTCCTGTGCGGGCAGCGAGGGCGGGGAGTGCGTGGGGCCGCGCTGTCCCCTGAACCTGCCCCATCCCCAGAACCTGCCTCCCGGTACGGCCTCTGCCGCAGCTTCAGCCCCGTGCCCGAGCATGCTCTGGCGGCCGCTGCACCTATCGCTACCGGTGCCAGCACAGGAGTTGGTGTATAAATATCGGTAGAGATGGCTCAGAGCATGGACCAGGCTCTGCTCCGTGGGGCCCAGCAATGGGATAAGAGGCAACGGGCAGAAAATGAAGCAAGTTCCACCTGAACATGAGGAAGAGCTTCTTCGTTTTGCAGGTGACCACTCACTGGAACAGACTGCCCAACGAGGCTATGGAGTCTCCTTCACTGGAGATATTCCAGTGCTGTGGCATGACTCTGACTCAGGATGTGGGACCAGAAGCCCCACTGTGGGCCCTTTCAGTCTCATCCATTCTGGGATTCTGTAACCGAGAGCCACGTGAAGCCGCAGCAGGTCCCAGGGCAGTGCCAGAACAGCCCTGATTCCCGATGTCGGGCCTGACCACGTCGGCACTGAGCAGGCAGCACTCCCTGTCTCAGTTTCCCAAGAGGATTCCATGAGATGTTCCGTGTGAAGTGTTACCCTGGGGCACACAGACTCATCACTGCAGCCCGGCCCAAGGCAGTGGGCAGTATACAACTGGTGAGATCCCAGGCAGAGCTGGGGCCAAGGTATGAGCAGCTCTATCAGCCTGGACCTTGGACTTGGCTGCAGGCAGTTCCCCTCCCCAGCCTGCAGCCCTCTGCCAGGTGCTGGGCAGGGCTGCCGGCCCTCAGGCACAGCCAATGCCCACTGGGCATGCAGGAGGCACAGCCCTGCTTCGGCCTTGCCTGTGGGTCACGCACACATTTGCTTCTGTTCTAACACCTGAAACACGTTTATCATAAGCCTCAGTCATGAACTGGGATGAACTTTCCAGTCACACAGTTATTATACACATCTCCTTTAACTCATGAAATACAGAAGAGTGAGGATTTCCTCCTAATTACACAGAAATGCTCATTGAATTATTTTGAAAAGTTTGAAATAATTCTCAGTACAGAGTTTATCCTGAGACTCCAGTTCCCAGTCCACCATGTAAATGAGGGTAAATATTTTTTAGGTGAGCAGCAACTGACCTTCAGTGACTGTCCTACAATGAACAGACCATAGAAAGACAGAAATCCCAGTAGAACACCTGGACAGACAATCAGTACATGTGGAAATGGCAGGATTCCTGTATAATACTCAGAGTACTACAGGTGCATGGCACACCTGATACCATACAAGGAGTTCTGTAAATCAAAAGGCACCCAGTGCAGGCTTCGCTCTTTTCATTTTATCCCTCAGCACTAGAGCGCGTTTAGTTCCTCTCCAGCGATAACACAAAATTCCCTGCTGGTGCTCATGAAGCTGCAGCCCCTCCCAGGCTCATCCCTGCCCCAGCTCTGGGGTCCTGAGCACGGGAAGGAGCTGGAGCTGTTGGGGGGAGTGCAGACAAGGCTTTGGAGATGCTGTGGGAGCTGGAGCCCCTCTGCCCTGAGGAAAGGCCGAGAGAGCTGAGGTTGTTCAGCTGGGAGGAGAGAAGGCCCCAGGGAGGCCTCACTGTGGCCAAGCAGAACTTGGAGGGGCCCTAGGGAAGGATGGAGACAGAGTGTTCAGCAGGGCCTGTGGCCAGCGACAAAAGGGGCATGGCTGCAAACTGGAGAAGCTCAATTTAGCTTTGATCTGAGGAAGATGTTTTTCTCCCATTAGGGTGGTAAGGCCCTGGCCCAGGCTGTGCAGAAAGGCTGTGATACCCCATCCATGGGAACATTCAAGGCCATGCTGGACAGGGCCCTAAGCAACCTGGACTGGAGGTCTGTAAATACATTTATTACATTACTGTTTTTTAGATAGGTCTTTAAACTGTAAATATTTTTTCTAGATTGTTGTTGTTGTAAGAAATCTTATATTGTACATACATTCCATACTTTATTGTTGTTTCTGCTGTTCTGTAAATAAATTGGCCTTGTTTGTTACACTCCAGCTCTCTTTGCATTTGCTTTGGGCACAGGCAGTATTTGCACAGCCGTGGTTTCCACTTGCTCCAGGCTGCCGGGGCTGGAGGTCCC
>VXBB01000347.1:162553-190615 GCA_013399915.1 Illadopsis cleaveri | reverse complement strand
TAATTAACACAGCTGCATTATGTCGGAGGCAGGATTACCCTTAGCACCATCTCTGTCTGTCTTCCCACAGTGGCCTGGCTCCTCCAGGTGACAGTGGCCAGAAAGTGCCAGAGTCCCTCAGCAGCAGATACAGGACATCTCCTATGCCAAGCACAGCCCAGTCTCTGAAGATCAGCTTAAACAAGGCTGACTTAAGCCCTGAACATCCCTGCTGTGTTTCTCTTTGCTGTCTATTATCACGACAGGGTATTTCTCATGTGCAGAAAAATTTTCACTTCCTTTTTATGAACCTTCCCAAATTCTTGTTCTCAGGGATAAGCAAGAGTTAAAAGGAGACAGGATTTTTAATGGCTTGCAGAAAACTGAAGAATATCAGAATTAAGAGCAAAACTTCCCAGGATGGGACCTTTATTAGTGAGATAATGCAAGATGTGCCTCTTTTGCGAGTGGTGTTAAAAAATGTGGTGGGAAAAGTCACTTGGAAAAACACACACAAGGGGCACATCAGAGGAGAGATTTTAAACCCTTCAGCACCTGTTCCTTAAACCCTTTAAAACCTATTTTAAGCCCTTCAGCACTTCTGCATGAAGGCATTGCCAAGCTGGGCTCAGCCAGCAGCACAGGATGTGTTGTGTTCTCTGGCAGGCAGGTGGATCAGGGGACATCAGGCTGAGTGTTGAATATTCTAATTTACACCAACCAACCAGTATAAGACACACAATCCTATAGAATCTACATACAGCCTATAAGAGCTACTACATTACCATACTGTGTTATATTTTAAACTCTAAAATCTACTCTTTAGACTATTCTCTTTCGCTATACTGACCTTTGGATCCCTCAGCCAGCAGAAGGGTGATGTTCAATCCGAAGGGATTCTCCTTCTGCTGGCTGGGCTATTGTTTTCAGGTTATGTAGTAACTAAGACTTGGTATCCTATAACTCAAAGCTTTCATTTCTATTTTGCCTATAGGTTTCATATATTCAGAATCTTTTGCTAAGCAATCATATTTATAAGGTTTCCCTGATTCATCTTCCCCAACAGCTGAGGGACCTGCAGCAGGAAGAGCTGAGAACTCTGACTGGCCTTGGCTGCTCCAGCTGTATTTCCAGGCTCTGAGAAGGATGGATGGAGCCCAGGGATGCCTGATCCCAGCTCAGCAGGCTCCAACCTGTCTGTGTGTGTGTGGCACCTGAGCAGCTTCACCTGGAGGAAGGACAGACTCAACCCCAGGGTGTGGAGGGCTCAGTCCTCGCTGCCTGGGGTCACTGCAGGCACCACACAGCCCTGGCTGCCCCCTCCCCACACTCCAGCCCTGAAAACATTTACATAAATAACAAAAAATGGCCCATCTCCAGCCAGCAGAGCAGAACCAGGAGCAGGCTGTCAAGATGTCTTTCCAAAAATCATTTTGTGTCACGGAAAATGTGATTTCATCAGAAAAACCTTTTTGGAAAAAGCCTCTTTCCTAGAGCTGTGCAAGGGTGCTGGAGAGCTTTGCACAAAGATTCTGTGCTTTAAACCTAGACAAAAAATTGGCAATTTGATGGTCCTGTCTTGTCTCTCACATAGTTTTTTGTTTTTCCAAAACTGTCCTGTTTTTTCTCACTAGAAAAATGTGTCTCTGGGCTGTATTGAAGGCAAAAAACATGGAGCAGGGAAAGTGAAAGGAGTTAAAAAAAAATATTAGCAAGAGCAGTACTTCAAATATATAATGCTTCCTGAGGAAGTAGCACATTCAATTTTCAATAACCATGTGCCTACTTTAAACTACCTGTGTCTTTAAATGAGTAAAAGACAAAGTGCAGATCTTTTCCCGGTTAAATAATTAAAATGTGATGAGAGACAATGTTTGTCTTTTAAATGCCTCAGTTCAAGCCGCTCTTCCAGAGGGAATAGAATGTGATCTTAAAACAAGGAAAACCAGGAGTTTTCATAAAAAGCCCAAAGCAAAGGGAATACAGCTAAAAAGGGGCTCTGAAATGCTCAGAGAGATTGGGGTGAACCCACAAAACCTCCCTGTCCAGGGGTGGGCAGTGGGGGCATCTCCTGTTCCCTGGGCAGGGTCTGCCCCTGCCCTGCCCCTCCTCGAGGAGGTTTCCAGGCTGCAAACCCTTCCAGCCCTCCCAGGAGGAGCGTGGGCTCTGCTGAGGGGCTGAGCCCTGTGAGGTGTTACCTCACCTTTCAGAGACACCCAGGAGTCCCTCTGGGGTGCCAGCTGTTGCCAGGCTGGAATCCTAAATGCTGTGGGGTGGGCTGAGCTCAACTGGCTCCTTGGCACCCCATGAGCAGCCTGGGGGGGTTTTGCTGCTGCTCCTCTGCATTCCAGATCGTGCCTCAGTGTCCCCTCTCTGCTGATGTGCTCCCAGACCAGAGCTGGGGTGTAGCCCTGGTTCCGTGCCTGAGGTGTTTTGGTTTTCTGAAATCCTTTTTCCAGAGAATTTTCTGTAAACAGGAGAAGTGTTTTTGTAAACTGTACCTTTGTTTTCATTCTTTTCCCTCTAGGGAGGGACTTCTTCATTATATCCCTCTGGTCTGACCAATGTGAGTGAAGAGGTTTGTCTTTGTGTCACCAATCCAATTGGTCTGTGTAAAATAATATAAAAGGGAGACACATCCCAAAAATAAAGGAGTCATTTTCAGCCTTCTGAATCTTGGAGTCTCTGTCATTGTGGTGTAAAACAGCATCACTGGGGTCCCCTCCTCACCCACCCCACTGGCAGAGGGGACAGGGAGGAGCACAGGGAGGCAGCAGGTCCACAACACTGTGGAAGTGCCTCTTTGGGTCAAAGGAGCTGCAGAATCCAAGCCCAGGGAGGGTTGGGGATGGGGTGTGGAGAAATTCCACCTGGGATGGAAATCCTCTGCTTCTGCACTGCTGGCTCTGGAATCCCTGTCCCCTTGCTGGGTGGGGAAGGCACTGCAGGACACACAGCTCTGGGAAGAAATCCCTGGGGTGATGCCATCAGTTCCTGCACTGGAAGGTTCATTTCTGGCCCATCCATGGTCTGATCCATGGGATCCACAGGTGAGATGGGTCCTGCCAACAGCAGGTGCCATTCTTGGGGCTGGAAATACCTTCCTGTGCTGGTGGCTCATTGCTTGGCTCTCAGACTGGCCACAGCTTTCTGTTTCTGCTGTCAACATCTGGCCTCAACTAACTGTGGGATTAAAAAGAGCAGAACTTGTCCCTCAAGTCTCAAATTGCCAAGTTTTAGTGTGTCTTGGGTCTTGCTTTCAGTGCTGGCTGGGAGCTGAGGGAAGGCACAGGAGGGATGGATCTGGCTGACTCTGAACTCCAAGCAAAGTTATCAAATATTTGCCAAGACAATCCTTCCAGTGGCTTAAGGGTTTTATGCCTGATTTATGTCATTAGGAGGAGATATTAGAAAGTTACCACTGCACGGGGAGATGGTTTTAGAGTGGCTGTGCCACATTTTGGCAGAAGGTCTTAGGCCTCAGAGCAATCCTTTGTACACACTCTCTCACCAGAGCAGCAGCTCTCTTCCCAGCTGCTGCTTTTAGGAAAACAGGCCAAATCCGTGCCCTTCCCTGTCAGAATACTGCAGCATCACAATGCTGAGGGGTAACAGAATATCTGGGAATTAGAAGGGAGAAAGGAAGAAAAGGAAGAAGGAAGGGGTCAGGGAGTTATCAGTATCCCCAGCCTGGCTGGAGAAATGGCACAAGAATCCCACGAATCTGCCCCTGTCCCCTTTTCCAGGGCTGGAATTCGAGGCACGCAGTGCATTAGCCCTGCAGATACTGGAATGAAAACAGGAAATGTGGAGAGGCTGCAGGCACTCAGCCTGCTGGAGATAGCCCCTGCAAAGCTCCATGAGAGAAGGAAAAGAGTCATTTGTGCAGCAAACTGTGCTCTTCTGAGGGGTTTTCTGCCTGTTCTGTGTGTCAGTGCAACGCTCAGCAGCTCGGCCAGCTCCCAGGGGTGCTGATACCCGAGGGCTGGGTGTCCTCCAGGCTGCTCAGATTGAGAATACCACAGCTCCTTTAGGTCACAGGCAGGTGAGAAAGGAGCAGAAAGCTCTTCCATGTCACCCAGACAAGGAGCTAGGAGATATTCTCCTCTTGGGGAGCACGGAATTGATCCTGGGGCTCTTAGCACATACACAAGGCTGGGCTCTCCCATTCCCTCTGTGGATGATGTTTCCATCTCCACTGGTGCCAGTTCTGGTTGTGGTCTGGTCATGGGCAGTCAAAGGTGCTCATTTGGGAAAGCAGCAGCAGAGGGAGGATGGACAGGACTTACAGCAATAACTCAGCTCCCACCAGACACTGGTAGAAAGGACTTCATAAACTTCCCAGGTGGAACTGAACATCAGTTCTTCTCCTGTATCTCCAAGTTGAAAAAGTCCCTCTTCACAGCACCAAAGACAGGATAATAATGACAAACAGTGCAGCCCAGAGAATATCCCTGTGCCTACACCCAGTGGTGATGAGGGCTGGTTTGAGCCAGGACCACACAGCCCTGCTCCCATCTGTGCTCTGGAGCTGAGGCTGTGGGTTGGAAAAGCACAAATGCACATGGAATGGAGACTCCTGCAGTTCCAGGTGTGCTCTGACATGTGGATTTCAAAATGTAACTTCTGGGAAACATCACAAGCTGTACCTGATCCCATGTCCCGTGGAAAGGAGGGTGGATTTAACAGCCTCAGGGATGGCTCAGCAGCCTGGCAGGGTGACAGTGACACAAATCACTAACCCCCTCCAATTCCACCTGCAGGGGTGGTCTCTGCTTGGGGGGGTTTCTGGGCTGAGGTACCTGTAGCACCCAGAGCCACACACAGCCCTGGCAGGCTGGGCAGGGAGCTGCTGAGCTGCCTGAACCTTCCATTTCTGCAGAGATCATGGGTTCAGACAGTGAGGCACCTGTCACCTGCACTGTCACCATGGGCAGCACCAGAGCTCTGGTGGGCTGAGAGAGCTGCTCCTGAGCAAGGACAGCTGAGCAGGAGCTTCCCAGGGCTCAGCAGGAACCAAAAATGAGCTGTGCAGGCAAAAGGCGTGAACCCAAGGCATTGTGTCATGAAGAGGATGTTGTTGTGTTGGTCCTGACAGCTCCATGTCACGGCCAGTCCCCTCCCAGCCTTTCCCCTGCCCCAGCAGGAGCTGTGATGTGTTCATGTGCACTCCTGTGCTCATTCCTCTGCTCTCACCCTGTGCACTCTGCTCCACAAACACAGCAATGGCTTCTGGCAAAGCAGAGGAGAATCCTGCAAACACTGAGGCCAAGTGGCAGGAATTGAGAAACTGAGACATCTGCCCAAGAGAACATGGAGAAAAAGGCAAAACATGGGGATCCAGAGCCAAAACTCAAGTGGGTGTTTCAAGCATTCCTTGGATTGCTCAAGCTCTACCACAGCTTCCTATTGCACAGAGCAGCGGGTGCTGAGGCCCTTTGTTGCTTTCTCAACAAGGAAATTGTAGGAAGATAAACTCACCAGCATGCTGGGATCTCCAGGAATGCCAAGCAGTTATTGACATCTGATTCAGGGTTCATTCATCTGGGTGAAAAGAGATGATAAAGGGCCACATGTTTACAATTGCTTCGTGGCACTGAGGGTGTCTGAGTCATGAGCCAGGTGTGCCACNTGTGATGGTTAATGAAACCAAGGCTGAGCTGTGCAGATCTCCTGTGTCCCATCCCCTCAGCACAGGCTGAGCTCTGGCTGGAGTGTGTCCTCTACTGCACGCTGTTCATTATGGAGAGATTTATGTCATGACACCCTACCTAAGATTAGGGCTACCAGTCTCTAGGCTGGTCATGAATTCATTAATTAATCTTCATACAGCAATGCACAAATTCATAATCATGAACAATAATGAACAATGCAGTCCCTGTGTGTGCCAGAGGGACCTGTCCCTGCACAAGCTCTGTGCCTTCCACGGCCAGGGACAAACAGGGAAGGAAGCCCTGGTGATGTTAATGAAACCTTGTGATGGTTAATGAAACCAAGGCCTCCCATAATTACATCGGTGGAGGTGCAATCAAAATCTGCCAGGCTAAAAGCTCCTTGTTGGATTTCTCTTCAGGAACACGCCTTCCCAGGTGTGCTGCCATGAATGCTGCAGTGAGGGCTGTGCTTACACCCTTGTTTACAGGCCAGGGTGACTGATTGCCAAGGCTGATCCTCTGCCTGGTGCTGAGAACATCACATCATGTCACTCCACACCTCCAGGTGAAGGGTTTATAGAATTACTTCTCCATAACTGGCCTATTTTCAGTGACCAGTTTGTGAAAACCACTGCCCTGGTCCCAGTCTGGGGTGTGCTTCAACTGAATGTGGTGGGGCTGACCCCTGGAGAAACTTCCTGCTTGATTCAAACCATTTTGACTCACAAATGTGAGTGCTCTGTCCATAAACCTGCTTTAAAAGGAAGCTCCATTATTACTCCTGATGGAAGTTTCTTGGTCCTCGCAGGTGAAACCTCCAGGAATTGTGTGTGAAGTCATTCCTGCTGGCCCCAAACCAACCTCACCACAGGGAGATGTGGAGCAGCTCATCACCTGCCTGGACTGTGCCCAGTGTTTTCATGGGCAGCATTTGGGAAGCCACATCCACAATCCATGCTGTTATTGGTGAGTGTTTCTTGGGAACAACATCCCAGTTGTGGCAAATTTGGGATGGTCTGTGGTGACCTTGGCCTCATTGCTAACAAGCATTGCAAGAATCCCTGCTCTTCATCCCCTGTTTGAGATTCCTGCACTCCTGACTGCTGTGGTGGCTTGACAAGTGACACCTCTGAGGAGCACCAGGGCACAGGTAAGATCTGTCCAATTTGACCTGGCTCCAGTTTGTTGTGTCATCCTCAAGGAAATGAAGAGGCTGAATGAATGAAATTGAGAGACCACTGTGCCTTAGAAAGAGTAACCCTGAGGTGCTCCTGGGGATGGTGGCCAGATCCTTCATCACCTCGACTCACTGCTCCTTGCTGAACCCTGGAGTCAGTTCAGCTGACACCACTGACACTCTGGGGCTGTCTCTGAGCCCAGATCAGCTCAGCAAGGGCAGCAGCACTTCTGCCTCCCTGGAAGTCTCCTCAGGAAGTCTCCAGTAATAACTGTTCTGCACGAAACAAGGGGAGCACGAGGAGTCCTGGAAGGACAAGGGGATTTTCCCCTGCAGAAGGTGCTGGGATGTATGGCTGGATTTCTCAGAGCACAGGAAGGGTCTGTGGATGTCACACCCAGCTCTTCCCTCTCCACTCCTGCATCAGCGAGGCAGACACTGTTCTCCAGGTTGCTGCTGATGAAATCATGAAGCTCATCTGCCTCTGCTGCTTCAGCTCTGTCTGTTTTGCCCCACAAACTCAACTGAGGGCACTTGGTTTGTAGGATGAGCATGCTTGGACCTGCAAATGGAAGAGGTGGGATAGAATATGGAAGAGGAAATTTTATTTTGGATGTCTTCAATCAAAGGATCATTCCTGTCAACCTGATCTAGAGAACCCCTTAAAAGCCAGAGTGGATGTTCAGCATATGGGGCATCTACACCTGAACCAGACAACCCACAAACAGCCAGGCAGTACCACCCAGGCCGAGAGAGAGGAGGATGAGGGTATCTGTCTCCATCTCTGTCCCTGGTATTGAGAATTCAACTTTTTTCCAATGCCTGCAGGAATTCAGCACCCACCTCATTCCCCTCCCCACTGTCTCCCTGGCTTTTCCCATGCACAGGTTTCATCTTCATCGCTTCCTCACAATTTCTTCTCTAGTTCTGCGTGTCCTTCCCACTCCTTCATCTGACTCACAGGCCTGTGGAGCAACTGGAGCACAACCATTCCAGCCAGCAGCCTGTCTTGGCTGGCATCAGGTCAGCTTCCAACAGCTCCTGTGGCACTGAAACACTGAATTTGTGATTCCCACAGCATTGTGCTCACCCCGCTCTGGGCTGCAGTGCTCACAGCAGGGCTGGCAGCACAAACCCACCCCTGTGCTTTGCTCAGGGGGGACATTCCCACCCACCCTCCTTCCTTAAACAAGGGCTGAGGTGTGCAGATCTCCTGTGTCCCAACCCCTGCACAGGCTGAGGTCTGGCTGCAGTGTGGCCTCTACTCCACGTTGTTCTTTATGGAGAGATTTATGTCATGACACCCTACCTAAGATTAGGGCTAGCAGCCTCTAGGCTGGTCATGAATTCATTAATTAATCTTCATACAGCAATGCACAAATTCATAATTATGAACAATAATGAACAATGCAGTCCACAAGATCCTGGGCTGATGACTGGTTATGTAACTGTGGTATTGCTCTCCATTACTTTTCCATTTTTTTTCCCCCATAGAATCTTCTCAAAGAGGCCTCAGGTGCTGTTTCTGAAGCACAGGTGAATAGGACACACTAGAGGCCATTTCAGGATGTGAGACCCATCAAATGTAGAATAATTGGTACTTGGATAAGAAAAGAATATTTTCTGGATGTCTGGAGCACTGAGCTGCTGTTCTGCAGCTCTTCCCAGCCTTAGTGTTTCCAGAGTCAGCACCTTTTGACACCTGTCCAAGGTCATTCTCGAGGGCCACAACCTTTTCCCAGTGCCACCCCTGCACGTATCCAGCCACCATAAAGCAGCCATGGAACAATGCCATCCCCTCTGCATTTCAGTTCCTGCAAAACCTGATCTCTTCAGTACAAAGGGTGGAGCCCAACCAGCTGCCTCATTGACTAAACAAATGTCTGAGAGTTGCCTGGCCTTCAATCTTCCCAATCCCCAAAGTGACCCTGCAGCCAAGTGGGCCCACCCCACGTAAACACATTTTGTAAACTATGCCCCTGTCACTGGGAACTTCTCAGTTTTCCCTGTGACTTGGTATCTCAGTGTTTTGTTTTACTCTCTGACTCACATTCTCGCGCTCCTGGGTTTCCTGACTCTGCCCACACATCACCTGAGAGCCTTGGTTGAGTTTGGTTTGAGTTTGTGCATGTTACTTTTTAATTCCTCCACTATTTTCTTTCCTTTCTTTAGGACATCGTTACAGTGAAGGTTTCCCTTGCTCTCTGCACTGTCACTGTCTGTGATTACACAGCCTTGATAACTTTGCATATATTTGCTTAATGCTCCTTTCTGTGGCAGTTGCTGCAGAATTCTCCATTTGCAGGACACATTTCAGGGACATTCAGCTCCACAGTTAATGCAGTGCAGGTCTGGCTTGAGTTTGTTGCCAAACTGTTGCCAGTTTTTCTTCTCTTCTTGTGCGATCTCTCAAATCCTCTCTTGAGCATTGCTGCTCTCAGTGTGACACCAGTCAGGCTTTACCTTTGTAGGGTATCTGCCTTTTGTTACTTAATAGTTCCTGCATTTCCACAATGATCTGCGGCTGAAGGGACATTCAGACTCACTCCTTTGACTTCTGGGGGTCATTCCCTGCCTTGGAGTCTCACCTCAAGCCCTGGGTGCAGNTGGGTCCCTTCCAAATGAGATTCTGTGATTCTATGATTTGTCCCTACTCATTCTGATATCTCTCCTAGAATTAGAGAGTCACCCAGGCTGGCCTCACAGACTGCATGGTGGGGTTTTAAGAAGAATTGGTGAGGATTTGCTCAAGTGTGTGTCACCCAGTTCCTCTGACGAAGCAAATCCAGGCTCTGGTCCTCATGGGGGGATGGACAAGGTCTCTGCTCTGCTGAACTCCCAGCACAGGGATGGTTGGGCTGGTGATGAGTCAGTGCCTCGTACATTCTGTGTGCTGTGCAGTTAGAGCAAATTGAAATAAACTGACAGATGTGCAGCAGATGAGAGGACACTCAGGGAGCAGTAACTTTGTCATCAGTCCTGCTGGCCTGGCTGCTTCATGAGTCTGACACCTCTGGTCCAGGGGTTCAGAACCCTGGTACAAAATGGTGTCTCTAAACAGGAGGAAGGTGTTGGGAGAAATCACCTTACAGAACACATCCCCACTCCAAAATACTGAAAACCTCCACTCACGGCATGGAGGACACACAGCTCCAGTTGTGCACCTTAATTCACAACAACAAATCACAAAATCACTCTTGCACAACCAGGAGATGAAACCACCATCAAGAGGTGGAGGAAAGCAGTGGGTGGAAGCTGCAAATGGCACCATCAACCACATCTGTGAAGGACAACTTGCAGCATCAGCGCCCACTGTAACCACCACCAGCTGCCTGGCCAGTTTGCCAGGGGATCACTCTGGGACAAGTGTTTCCTGTTCCAGGGAAAAGGAGTAGAAATGCTTCTAATTGCATCAAAACATTCTAATGAAGCCAGAGACGTGCATGAGCATAAGTCTGCAGGAGTTTGGGGAAGTTGTGTTGTGTAATTAATGAGAGCCAGTACAAACATCCATTGACAGGATGAGGGGAAATGACCTCAGGGGAGGTTCAGGTTGGGTTTCTTCACTGGAAAGGTGTTTAAGCATTGGAATGGCTGCCCAGGTAGATGGTAGAGTCCCCATCCCTGGAGGTGTTAGAGGAATGTCTGGACATGGCACTCAGTGCTCTGCTCTGGGTGACAGGGTTGGGGTTGGTCACAGGTTGGACTTGATGATCTTGGAGGTGTTTCCCAACCTTGATGATTCTGTGATTCTGTTCCATGATTCCATTGCAACAAGAGAAAGGAAATGCATTTCAAAATGTTAAATCTGGTACCAAGACTGTCCATCTCTGAATCAGGTAATTTCCCAGTGATTGATGTATTTCTTGTTAAATTGGTGCTCCCAAGTCCCATAATCGCCAGATGAATATCCCAGGCTGTCAGAGTGGAAGCCGTTCCATCTCTGCTGGACAGAACAGCCCTTGTGCCTGTGCCTCAGGGGGCAGCAGGCAAGGAAGCAGCACAGGAAGATGTCTCAGGGTCTTGGTAGAGGGGCTTTCACTTTCTCTTCACACACAGAAATGTTTTGCATCTTTGGAACGCACTTGAGTGAAGGTCAGCTTGGCAGATGCTTTTGCTGTGGTAGGGGTGGGTGCACAGGTTTGCTCCCTCAAGCAGGGGCACAGAGTTCTGAAGTCAGGTCCTTTGCAGGGCACAGCAAACCCTTCCACCAGCATCTGCCCCAGGTGTGGCACTCAGCCATCAGGGCTGACTCCCAGGCATTCCTGCACTGGGCAGGGACTCCCCACCTCAGGACACACAGAAAGGATTCAGCAAAGCCACCACAGATTATTCCTCACTCCCAGACCAAGAGAAGCTTCCAAATGCTCTGGCACAGCCACTGTACAACATCCTCTGTTCTGAGGAAAACCATCCCAATTATCTGCGCTGCCTTCCAATTAAAAGGCTGTTGCTCCATCCGCCTCATTTCCTGCCCTTCCCCCGTGCTCAGACCCTCAGCAGGGTCAGACCCTGACAGGCTGCTGTGTCCTGCCAGCAAGGAAAAGGGTGGCTGGTTATTTACTTTGCTGATGGCTCTGCCTCATGTAATTTGGTCTGACTTAAGTCATGTGGTGAACAGAAATGGTGACTGAAGAGTGTGGGAGGATCCAAGGAACTCAAGCCCAGTTTAACTGGAATTTTATCCTTAAAATAGAAGGAGGTGGAGGAGGATATCCTCCTTCTCCATAACTTAGGGAAAATCTCCCAGGGCATCTCACTCATTGTGGGTACAGACAGCATGATGAAGAGATAATGTGAGACAAAGCCACTGAAGATATACATCTTCCACCTCAGAAAATCTGTGTTTCCACATATCTGTTCCTGAGCTCAGTTTCCCAGACTGAGTGCAAATCCTTCCCAGTCCCTTTGGGATCCTCCACTTTGCATCATCCAATACATCTCACACTGGAGAGGTGAGCTGCAGCAAAGGTACAGCCGAGGTGACATGGAAAAAAACAGGAACAAGTCACCGTTTCATCAGGTGTTCTTTATTTTCTAATTATTATACTCTCTGCAGGCCGAGAGAGATGAGGCTGCTTGTTTGCTGAAGGGTGTTGGATCTGGCCGGTCCTGGCTGCCCAGCCTGGCTCTGCAGGGATACTCAGGTTGCTGAGCCGGGTAATGCTGGTGAGCACCTGGCCAAGGCTTCCTCCAGCTAATCACATCCCCCTGATTACGGGGAGAGAGACAATTACCCTTATTTGTCTTGTCAGAGCATGGATGTGATGTGTGGCTGATAGTAATCGGCAGCCACTTCGCCTCAGGGCTGCCCCGGGTAATAATTTACATAGTGCAGCTAAACCTGAAAATCCCACTAACATCCTCTTCTAATGAAGCTCCAGGTATCTTCCTCAAAGCTGCGGCTGAGGCAGTATCCAGGCAACAAAGACGGCTGTCCCTCCACGAGGAAGTGCTTAGATGAACACCTCCAAAGGCTAATTAACCCTTGGGGCAGCGCCGAGCTCTCTGCTCCACAGTGAGGGCTTTGCATCCCTCCATCTCATCTCGTCGGGCTCTGCCTCAAAGCTGCCCTGGGGAGGGGCTGGCCGGTGGTGCAGCTTTGCTCTTGGAGTAGCTCTGTGCTGACACGTGGAAGGAGTTCACCCGAGCCTGCCTTGCTGCTCCTTGTGCTTCCAGCTCCTGAGCAGCCCCAGCCGCTGAGGAAACTGCCTGTGAGGTTGTTAAAGCAGGAGCAGAGCTGCAGGGTGAGGCAGGGCTGTCCTGTCAGCAGGCAGGGAGCAGGAACAGCCCTGCCCCTCACTCCAGCTGTCCCACCAGTGGCTCCTCCAGAGCTCCATGGCACAAACTCGTGAAGCAGAGGAGCACCACACCCCACAAGGTCTGACCTGGACAGTGGCTGTGTGGAGCTTGGGTTTAGGATTGAAACCTGCAGAGGCTCCAACAGGTAACCAAGCAATGACCAGTCAGGATGGGGGTCTCCAGGTTCCCAGAGACCAGCAGGAATTAGTGTCTCTTCATTGGAAAAGCCTCCCAGAGCATACAAGAGATGAAGCTACTGAGGCTCTGTGCTAAATAACCCAAAGCAACTGGTCTTAGGGATTTGGAGCTAAAGAGAGGCAATGTGGGCAATTAACTCTGGAGATTAGAACCTGCAGGTGCTTGTGTCTTAAGGCCCTCCACAAAGAGATCCTCAGTGAAACCATCAGCAGCACAGGCTGGCAGGGGCAGTATGAACAGCTCAGAGAGAGGCACACACACTTGTGGGAACATTGCTGGCAGGCAAAGGGCCTAAAACCCAGGAGAGTGATGTGCAAATCCAATAGAGGAACAAGGAAGGAAGGGCAGCTGTCAAATAGGTCCTAGAATGGCAAAAAGAATCACGTCTTTATATCACAAAGCATAGAAACTATTTAAGGGGCAGATCTCATCTTCTAGCTGTGGCTTTGAACTATTTTCCCTTGTGACTCCAAATGATGTTGATAGGGTGATTGTGAAATGTGATATAACTCAACAGGAAAAAGGAGACCACGACTCAGTACTACACAGTTTGATCCACAGTCTCAGAGGAGTCTCCACAAGGACACAGCCACACTCAAAACCCAGCAAGATTTCAGAAAACAAAAGAAATTGTCAAACAAATTGACAAACTAGGTATGGGGTACATCAGAGGAGACTTGATGATCTTACACCTGCCCATGAACTTGCCCAGCTTGTGGATTTCCTTCATGATCCTCTTCTGCATCAGGGCAAGGATGGGCCACCTAAACACCCACCTGTGGCCTCGGTCAGACCATTGGGACAAACACATCTTGGGGCTCCTGAGTGGGAGCAAATAGGTTTTGTTTAAAAATGAAGTCTCCTTCTGCTGGAATATGGCTCTGCTCAGTACCTGTGGCTTCTGCACAGATCTGGAACACCCATGTGAAGTATTTTCTTCAATATATATTTGATTTCGTATATAGTTGAAACAAATACTGTTTTTCAATGTCTTGCTAATCCCAGTGTGTGCCACGTGCTCTGGGATGACCCTGCTTGAGCAAGGGAGGCAGGATGACCCTCTGGGGTCTCTTCCAACCTGAACCAGTCTGTGATCCTTTATGCTGTTATGCACTGCTGGTTTCTGGGCATGAGGATGGAGGATTTCAGACCCCAGCTGTGTTTTTGGATATACTTGTGGCTTTTAGAGTAGGCAGTGGAAGGTGTGAGTGGACCAAGGACATGTGTACAGGAAGCCTTCAAGTTTTGCACCCATGTTGGCCATCTCCAGGTGAAAGCCAAGCCCTAATCTTGGTGGATTGTTTTTTCTTTCAGTACTGGAGGAGAAAAGAAGGTGGTCAGGAATTACATCTGCCAGTCCTGCCAAGTCTTCAGAGCTGGAGTTCAGTTACAGGCACATATTTAGACCTAAGATAATAAAAGTTTTTCCCTGCAAACAGATAATGCCCAGGTGAATCACAGATGGAGGCAGAGATGATGTGATTAGGCTGTGCAAGTGCAATGTGGAAGGCAAAGGGGCAAATGAAGCTTGAACAACTTTTGAGCCAGCATCTCTACACTTTGCCTGCTTGACTTTGCAGCCTTGTTGTTCTCAGCACAAACTTAATGTCTTAATTTGGACTCCACAGTGTAGACATAAGGTATGTAAGTCCCAAGGAAAGATTCAGCATGTAAAGGTGAGAATTTGTAAAGGTGCTCACAGAACAAGCCTGCCATGGGAGGTGTTCCAGTTACTGCGTCCCCAGATTCCTCCTTGGAAATGCTGCCATTGAAGTGACTCCTGACTTGTAAGGTGACTTATTAAAGGCATCAGTAAACTCCTCAGAGAGCCTTGGGGGAAATCACAAGCAGCAGTTCACTTCCTCACACCTGGAAATACCTCCAGAGCTCAGCAAACCTGCAGCTCAGCAGGACCGGATTTGATGTTGGTTTTGGGAGGGGCAGCCTGGGGGCACCTCTGCACGATGGAAGCTTGTAGCTCTCTCTTTAATTGGAGGTGAATTTAATTTCAGTAATGAGCCTGGCACATTCCAGTTCCTGATTAGATTTGCACAGCGATTAACCCAGCAGATATTCACTTGGCAAACTGCCCAGTCCATTCCAGTTGCAGTGGACTGAAACCGCTTCTGCTGCTGCTCTGGCACTGGGAAGCAAGGTCATCTGAAGGTCATTGTGGCAGGGCTCAGACCTCTGGTTTTCTGACATTCTCCTTGGGAAGGGCCTGTCCAGCTCCTCCTGTTGGATCCCACTTGGACTGTGATCTACAGTGGGCAGTTTCTGGTGCTCCATGGGACAGGAGCAGCTCCTTGGAGGGGGTTCCCAAAGAGGTATTTGGGTTTGCCCAAGCTCCTGGTGCAATGTGGAAGGCCTCAGAAAGAGCTTGCTCTTCCACCTCTGCGCCCTCAGGGTGTGCAAGGAGATTCCTGTTGCTTTCTTTCCTCAAGTAACTCTGTCCTTGCCTGAGAAGATGGAGCTGTGGGTACCTCCAAGGACATTCCCAGCCCTGTGCTGACCTGGGCTCCTGGCCTTGGAGCAGAGCTGGATGGACAAAAGGGGTGAGTTATCCAGCAAAACTTTGTTTTGCATGCCAAGAATCCCATCCCCAGGACTTTCAGGAAAATGTTCTTTACCTTCACTAATTGGCTCCCAGAAGAAGAATAAACCAGAAGATACTTTAAGATGTAGAAGTCACCCGTTAGTTGATCAGAGCTTCCAAGTGATTTCCACATTCTCCTGAAGAGCTCCCACCACTGCCCCAGAGCAGCACAAGGTGGTGGTCAGTGCCCTCTCTGTGGTCACTGCCCTGTCCCTCTTGGACAGCAGGTCCAGCTCTGGGCAGGTGGGACCATGTCATAGAGCAAACTGAGAAGCACACAAAAAACATCAAAGGATTTCCTCTGTTGTAATTCCATTTACTGGTTATTGGGTGTCTTCACCATGATTATTACCAGGGCAGAGAGTGAAAATGGCCAAACCCACTAAATTTATTGCAAAAAATCCATAGTTGGCTCAGGAGAGACACCAGGTGATGGCTCCACCCTCCCTCACACGTGGTTTATAATTTGATTATGCTGACAAAAGACTTTTTTTTTCCTTCTTCCATGGACTGTCTGAAAGGGAAATAAGCCAGAATCAAGAGATTAGCATGTGTGGTTCATGTTTATAATTTGGCACTGATGGGGTATTATAATATAGTCCAGATGCCTGGGAAGATGTTTAATGTAAGCCAGAATGATTGACATGTCTCCATACAGGATCTGAAGGCTGTCAGATCTGAGGTTGTTGAGTGCCCCACTTACTGACAAATGCATACACCAGCTAAGTAGGGCACAGATCACCAGTTCACCCTGCTGAGCTCAGGCCACTCTCCTGGAGCTGCTTTTGGATGAGCTGTGAGGTGCTGATGGCATTAGCACAGGATATTGGCAATTCCTAAAACCATCAACGGCCCCAAACCTACAACTGCCTGTTGTGCAAAGGAAGTTTGCTTAGGAAAGGGCATCGAGTCAAGTAAACTTCAGTCAACTTGCATCAAACTTCAGTAACTCCCATTAATCCACGACCTTATGTGTGGAAAGGACTTCTTCCATCTGGAAGAGGGGGGAACCAGCACAGCTGATTCCCTGACACTGCATTTGAGCCCTTAGAAGGGAAGGTGAGAGCATGACCACACTGCAACTCATGCCTTAAGATTGTAGCTTTTATATTTTTCAAATCCTGCACTGACTTGGTGTATAACTCTAAACTCCAGAGTATCAGTTAACTCTCTTCACACTGTGGTCAGGACAGCACAAGGACTTTGCCTCTCTTGGCACAGCAGCCAAGCTCCTGGGGAAGGGGCAGCAGGGGTGACAGCAGGCACAGGTCACGCCAGGCTGCCTCCATCTCCCCTGGCCTTCAGGCGTGTTGTGCTGGCCGGGCTTTGCTCTCGTTTGTGGAGGCCACTGGAGTGGATTTCCTGTGATTTCTGCCATGGGGAGCTGCTCCAGGTGGCTCAGGAGAGCAGCAGAGCTGGCACAGAGGTCACCCACTGACCCCTGAATGGCCAGGAGGGAACAGTGACACCTCAGCCACCCAGGAGCTTCTGAGCTGCACCCAGACTCTGATGCTTTGGGAATATTTCTGCACCAGGAGAATGTACTGCACCTGGGCATCAAAACATCTCTGTTAGCATTCACCCACTTTTCTTTGCACAATAAAGGCCAAGCTCTGGGAGTCACATTGCCATAGGGATGCTTTTGCCTGCATCAGCAAAGCTTTTCTGAGCAGCTGCAGAGCAGGAGCAGTGAATCCAGAGTCAGGTTGGATCCTGCTCCCTTTGAATCCAACCAGATATTTGGGCAAGAGACATCAAAACAGATTTGAGAGCCATGTCCTGAGGCTGAGCTCAGGCATGATGAATTGACCAGGGCTTGGTGGCTTTAATAATTATTTCCAGGTTGACTTTGCCTTGCTGCAGCTCCCACTCAGTGAGCCTGGTTATGATTCTACTGCTGGTTAGCAACCCAGCAGAAATCAATTTACAATTTATCCACCTACATGTGTTATGAGTTGTACCTCTCTTGTTTCTTTATTAAAATGATTTGGTTGAGCAGTTGAAGCCCCAGTGTAAGTGAGCTTTCCTGGGCCTTGAGTCACTCTAGGAAACCTTATCTGGAGCCAGTGCCTGATAAGACTTCTGTGAGTACCATCAGGGTCAAAAATAACTAATATTCCCCTTCTTGAAGTGCTAGGATGGGGATGCTCTCTCACCTTTGTGCTTTTCCCTTACTGCTGCCAGGAAACTGCAGTCCCACAGACCCCAGCTTTGATCTCTCCTTGGAGCCTCTTCCTCAGCCCTCATCCAAACCACTTGCTGAAATACCTCTGCACCAGATTAGGTCAGGGTCTTTCATTCCTTCTTAACTTCTAGTCACAGGACCCATGCTGAACCTCCTTTGCATCCTCCAGGGCCTCACATCACTGCTGAGAGCTCCCTGTAATTGCTGCAGTAACCTGCTGTCCTTGTGCCCTCCCTCAGCACTTCAGCTCAGGGCTGGAGCTCCTCTGCATGCTCAGGAGCTCCTGCACTGCCTTGGGGGGCAGCAATGGGAGGAGGAGTGTGGCTCCTGAGGGGAAGACCAGGAGAAAGTCAACGATGGAATCACACTGTCTTAAGAGGTCAAACCCACAGCACCAGTATTTGGTAATTCTGGCATTACTTTGGGTTTTTAAAGGCCGCAGAGGGCTGAGGAACAGCTTCCACAGACACCTGGACAGTGTCTGCTTTGATCTGCTCTGAAAAGCCAACCTACCTGACTCAGAAACTCGCAGTGGCAGAGAGCAGTGAGATTGTTAAATCCTGAACAAAGACCAATCCTTTCACACTTCTCCCACTCACATTGAGAGAGGAAGGAAATATGTGTGGAAGAGGGGGGAACCAGCACAGCAGAATCCAGCTGATTCCCTGACACTGCATTTGAGCCCTTAGAAGGGAAAGTGAGAGCATGACCACGCTGCAACTCATGCCTTAAGATTTTAGCTTTTACACTTTTCAAATCCTGCACTGACTTAGTGTATAACCCTAAACTCCCTATAGGGTGTTACTTAACTCTCTTCACATTGTGGTCAAAGAAAACAATCCTTCCAGGTCTGGGATCCAAGGGCACCCTCTGCCTCCGGCCCTGAAAAGTATTAACAAAAGTGAATTGAGGGGGGGGAGTGAACTGGGGGTATCTGACTTCATTACCTGAAGCTGTAATTGGAGAATTAACCCCTAATATGCAAAGAGACCAAACTTATATTTGTCTGATATAATGGACTGTCGTCCATTTTGGGTGTAGCCCCTTGGGGAGGCTTTGTCTGCCCTTAATGTACCTGAAGGACCTTCATTAAATATATCAATAAATCCACTTTTATCTTTTTAACTTCATCTGGCCTCTGTTTCTAGGTAAACCTGAAAAAGGCATCAGAACCAACCCCCTGGGTTCCATCAGCACAGTGCTGTGCCATGGGGGTCGACTGTGCTCCCACAGGGAGTGGGAGAAGCATGTCAGGAAGGTCTGGAATCGAGGCAGGCTCTCCCGTGGAACAAAAGCCTCGAGCAGCATCTTTGCTGTCAGTCTGCTGGGTTTGCAGGTCACACAACACATCCCTGTCCTTTGGATCCAACTTAATGGGCTCAGGCAGCATTAACTGGGAACAGCACCCTGGGGATAATGAACAGGTGTCAGCCCAGACTCAGGGTCTCGTGTTGAGGGAGGATTATTTTATTATAATTAATATTCTTATTTCTTATATTGTTAATTACTGGCAGAAGCTCAGTGCTTTGGGGAACGTGCAGTAATGCCTCCATCCCTGCTCCAGATGATCCTGCAGACTTGGAGAGGCCTTGTCAGAGCTCATCAGGTTTTGCAGATGACTGGCTACCATACAGCAACCAGAGGTGAGTGGAAATATTACAGACACACAGGGAAATCTTCTTTCAGACTAATCCCCGTGAATCATTTTGTTTGCATCCATGACCTCTTTTGTACATGAGTATTTGGTAGAAAAAACACTTCCTTCTAAATAAGCACTGGTGAAAAACAAACATGTCCTAATTACTCGTGCAAATATTCTCATTTGAGTATTTATATACTCAATATACTCGCCCATGTGAGCTGGTATATCAAACTACTGTGAATATGTATTTTCTTGAGAAAACACATAAGCTGAAAAAACCTTTTTGTCCAGCTTCCCTAAAATTCACTTCTTCAATATGACAGCACTTTTGTCGTTAGCATTCAACAATGACAGAATTTGGTATTGAAAAAACACAGGGTAAATGACGATTATGTGAGTATACATCTGTTTAAATGATTGTGCAACTGCAAAGGGTTAACAGGGACATTCCAGGGAAAGATCATAGCACCTTTTAGCCAGAATTTAGTCCAGACTGTGCAGCTAGAAACCTCTTCTGAAGAAAGAATTCTTTTCCTTGTACGGGCCTGTTGGCATAGCTGAAATGCAGTGTACCATGCTGATCCCAGGCAAATGGCCCTGTCTGCTCTGGAAATGAGATTTTTTGCCCTGGGTTGGCTTAAACAGTTTCTTGACTCACTTCGATTGAAACCTCTCCAGACCCAGCAGACTTCATCAAATCATTTAAGTTGGAAAAGACCATCAAGGTCACCATGTTCAATCCTGAATTTAAGACTCCCAAATCCCACAAAAACACATCCCTGGGTTACACATCTACACATCTTTTCAACCCCTCTGATGCCTTAAATTTTGGCTTTCATGTTTTTCAGATTTTGTGCTGCCTTGGCATCACCTCCAGGGATGGTGACTCCACCACTGCCCTGGGCAGCCTGTGCCAGGGCTTCACCACCCTCTCCATGGAGAATTTTTCCTTAATGTACAATCTAAACATCCCCTGGTGCAACTTTGGGTGGTTTCTTCTTGTCCTATTCTTTTTCATCTGTGAGAAGAGACCAACCCCCACCTGAGCAGCACCTCTTTTCAGGGAGCTGTAGGGAGAGAGAAGGTTCCTCCTTCCATCTCTCTCTGTAGATTTCCACATTTGAAAATCTAAAGTCAACTGGGACCCCCACAATGAGTGAGGAGTGCTGATACATGATGGAAAGTGCTTCAGTGATACTCCTAATATTTCCCAACCTCAGAAGAATCTGCTGTCATTTTTTAACCTTCTCCTCACTCTTTTCTCATCTCTTCTTAGTGCTGAGAGGTATCCACTACACAACAGTTCCTCACAAAATGAACATGTTCCCGTGAATAACAGCCATTTTTCAACTTCTGGATGAATTTTCCTATTGGAAAACAGTCAACTAACTGTAGTTTCAGTAATTTAAAGTGTCAGTGAATGCCTGTTTGATCTGTAGCCTTTACTGGAGGAACACTGGTGGATACTTTTGTCCTGCAGGTACAAATTTTCATGCTGGCATTTCACATGTTTTGGACTTTGACTTCTCTGTGTAATGTGATCCATGTTAGCCAGAACTGTTTTGCCTCTGAAGAGCTGAGTTATGGGTCTGAGTCACTGCAGCTGAGACATCACCAGCACCTCTCTGTCCCCTCTTTTCCCCTTCCCTCTGTGGCAGATGGGAGAGGAGGATTGGATGCACAAAATTTAAAGGTCATGGGTTGAGATAGGAATAATTTAATGTAAGCAGTAAAGAGACATCAAAAAGAACAGTGACAGCAACAACAGCAATGACAGAGGGTACAGAAAAAGAAACAATTCACATGAAAATACTCCCTGGACAATAAACAATACCCATGTATTCCCCTGCGTTTTCTTGCCTGGAAGGAACCCATTCTCCTTGGAAGAGCCTCCCTGCCCCTGGCAATGAGCTGAGGTGGTACAGGATAACCTCAGAGTCCTGATGGTGCCTCCTCTCAGCTACTGCAAAAATTAATCGTGTTCTGGACGGAACCAGCTCAGTGCCAGAAGACCAAGATCCTCTGGAAGAGCTGGAAGTGTTGAACGAGTCATTGAGCATGATGAGCTTATTCAGCATGACCTCTTCTTAGGCTACACAGTTCTGCCATTTTTTTCATTGCTTCTGGCCCAGGAGAAAGATTCTGGTCCATTAACAAAGGACCCTTTGATCCCTACAGAGACCATTAAGGGACAGCATCAGTTTTGCCAGCAGCATTTTGCTGCTTTTACAGGAATTTCTGCAGGTGTTGTGCACAGACACTCCCTCTGCCAGACACGATGGTGCAGTGGAAATAAAATCTAGTGTTTCCTTGGATGAACTCTAGAGCCAAGCAGGGCAGAAAAGAGTAACTATAAGCCAGGTATACCTCAATGCCTCTGTGCTTCTGCAAATGATGGCTGGGCAAGAAACCCCTTCTGGGACAGTCCTGACATCTCCTGAAGCAGAGCTGGCATTTGTAAACAAGCCTGGAGCTCTTCAGAGGTGACACTTTCTCTGCTTGGTGAGGAACATAGCAGAAGTAAAAGGTTTGTTGAAAAATTAAGGTATCTTTCAGTAACCCTTGGAAATAAGTGACAAATTCAGGGAGGGTGAGTTCTGCCTCTTCTTCCACAAGATATTGCAGAAGAATGGAAATTCCCCATGCAGCACATGGGTTTCCCTCAACTATGTATTGCCACTGGACTAAAATACAATTAAATTATGTCAGGCTTCGAAGTATTCCTATAAATTCATCCTAATGTCAGTTTATTACATTTCAGAGCACCTATTTTTCAGCTAATTCATAAAACTCCAAGCTGCAGTGGGTTTGTGTCTGATTCCTATCTTGCTGTTAGTTGAATCACCCTGAGCAGGTTTGCATTCCTGACAAGGGAGTGTCATTGAGATAAGAATGAACACAAGAAGGTCCCTGTGTAAAAAGAAAGGGGAAGACCAGAGGTTTGAAGAGGAACATGCACAAAGAAATCTAAATTCTTCCTTGCCAAACCAAACTCCATCGTCCTCATCCTTGTTACCCCTTAAAAGAGCAAAACAACGACTGGGCAAGACACGGGGAACATGTTGTATATGTGTTGTATATTCAGTGCTGTAATAGTGAGAAACTTAATTAAAAGCTTTTCAAAGTCATAGTCTGGAAGAAGCTGATGGCTGTGGTCATTTGGACAGCATTGGACAAGTGTTGGACAATGCAAGCAGGCACAGGGTGGGATTGTTGGGGTGTCCTGCACAGGGACAGGAGTTGGAATTGATGTTGCTGATGGGTCCCTTCCATCTCAGACTATTCCATGATTCTGTGATATCCACGTGCTAAAGTCTGAAAAGTTAAATCTGTAAAATTAAATGTAAACCTGTAAAAATGTAAATCTGTAACAGTAAGTTCTGGAAGCTTGAAGAGATTGGGAAAATAAGGAAAGCAGATGAAAAATCGGCATAACAAAACATTGGAAATCAAATGGTAATGTTTCTGTGTGTTTTGTAGTGCTCAGGCACTGTGTGAGCTAAAGCAAATATTCATCCCATTTTCCAGTAATTACTGGATGGACCTTCTCAATGGCATTGTTCACATCTCCAGTTGCAAATATTTTCTAAGCTGAAGACATTTTCTTGCAATTCACATCCTAAATTTTCCAAGCTTACACTCCTCCATTGCCATCTTGAAAATACGCAGCAAACGATGGACCACCTTTTCTTTTATCTACAGTAACAATTTCAAATATTTTGATATTTCTATGGTTTGAGGAATCATTGGCTACAAGTAAAATCATAGCCTTTAAAATGAAATCATCATTTTGTCAATGGAAAAAATAATCAATACATTGCTGAGCACAAGGTTCTGCTGCCTCTGTGTCAGACACACAGACATTTAGCTCCAAAAACCTGCTGAAAATCCCTGAGCTGCAGGAAACCTTGTTGGGAGCAAGGCCAGCAGTTCCCCACCTCCATCTCCTCGTCCTTGGTGCCAATGTGAGGAAAACAAGCTGCAAATGCTTCCTAAGGAAACATTCAAGGTGTCTTCCTGACTGCCCTGGAGCCTTTCCAACAAAACCCAAGTGACAAATAATGTCCCCCGTGGTGGATCCTGCCTGGCTGGTGACTTACCAGGGATTGTGAAGCCACAGTTGTACCATTCCTTGGTACAGTTTGTCCTGCAGTGATGGATCTCTGTGTCCATGGCATGGCTGTGCAGAGGACTCCAGGCGAAAACTGGAATAGAAAGTGAAAAAAATATTTTCTTAAAGGGACGACACACGAAGGGGTGAGATGTCAAATGGTCTGAAGAGCTGAGTTATGAGTCTGAGTCTATGCAGCTGAGACATCAGCCCCATCCAGTCATTCATGGAGCAATGCTGAGCATCTGTGGTGCCTGGAAATGGGACAGCTGGGACTCAGTCCCAGTATTCCAGGCAAGGGCATTCATGAGACTGGTAAATGGGGTCATCTGCAAGTCCAGGTCCTCAGACAAGCTTGGGAGGTGATGCAGATCCAAGGCTGAGCCAGGAATTCATCCCTCAGGTCAGGATTTGGCTCAGAGGGGCCCGTGGCCAGGGGTGGGCATGGCTGTGACTGAGCTGTGTCATGATTCAGTCCGGGGACAAAGGTCAGACCCCAGTTTGAAGGCAGATGCCAAGGAAAGTGGTTCAGCCATTGTTGAAGGCTCCAGCTTTCCTGCCAACAGCTTTCTGCAAGGTCATCGTCCATGTTCTAGCCATGCTGGCCCAGAGAACCAAACCTCCAGGAAGGAAGGGTGCCCAAAGGCACGGACAGTTGCTTCCCCATGGTGTGTGGCCCTTTGGCCACGTGTGCCTCTCTGTTCGTGTTTTGCAGTGGGTTCCTGTGCCTCTCCCACTGCAGGATGACACAACTGGGGCACAAATCCTGTCGCCTGCACACTTCTGTGCCACGTTTGGCACTGACCCACGGGTCACACCTGGCGCTGACCTGTGCAAGGGGGAGATCCTGGTAGGAGCTCAGACATCAGCCTTGCTAAGCTGAGCTCCTGCTCCCCCAGTTTGCTCCCTCCCGAGTCTCTGAGAGCATCTCCCTCCCCTCCCCGCTCCGAGGAGTGAGTGCGTTCCTGCAGATTGCTTTGTGGTAATTAGCACATCGGTGGGGCTGGGAGTGCAGAGCGGGGAAGTGGAACAGGAGGAGAAGCTAACGAGGTCAGAAGACAGCATGTGGCATCCCCGCGAGGAGAGGGGAGAGGATTCAAAACCTGCTGCAATCAAAGATGCACCTGCCTGGGATGAATCCCCGGGGCCAGGAGAGCAAAAGGAGAGGGAGAGGATTTCATTCTGCAACATACGGCAGCAAGTCTTCCTCTCCCGTTTGTTTCACAGACTAATTAGGTCAATGTTGCCCTCGTAGATTCAGCCTGGAAACCTGAGGTCTGCCTGCACTGCAGATTGCAGGTCCTGGCAGGCGGGAAGGGACGGGCTGGACCGCAGGATGGGGACAGCTGGTTCCGGGTGTCTGTGGGGCTCTTGGCCCCTTTGTACTTGCTTGATTTAAGATGCTTTCCACCCCCAATAACATCCCTGCTTCCTCAGCCCCTCTTTACTGAGAGGTAAAACAGATCTGGCTTCAAACCCACATTGCAGCCATTCACAGTGGTACCTAATGCTGCTGCTCCCACCTCCCTCACCACCTTCCTGCCCTGCCCTGACATGCAGGACAGCCCTGAGACTCAGCTCCTGGGTGAGGAGAGCGTCCCTGCTTGGAGCAGGATGCCTGTGGGAAAGGTCTTGCTCCTATGGTTCTTCAGAACACAGACTTTGCTGGTGTCTCACATTTCCAGGAGCTTTAACAAGAAATCTTGCACACTCCTGGCCCAGGCTGTGCCCTTGATCTTGTGTTCCAGGTGCCAGTAACAGTTGGGTCACCCCATCCCAGGAGGTGTCACACTCTGCAGGGCTCAGTGACTTCTGTGCCAAACTCACTCCTGTATTACCTGTGCCATGGCCTAGGACAGGGATGGAAGGGAACAACACACCAAGAACCACAAATTTCTCCCTCTGCAGCTGGGAGCTGGGAGCCCAGGTCTCCTCTGTGCTGCTGCTGTGAGGAGTTCACTTCTGCCAGGACAGCTGAAGTGGGATTTCCAGGGATAGTTTGTACCTCCAAACAGACACACATGGCAGGGGCAAGCCAGAGTAGTTGTTGAAATGAAGTTATTACCAAGCTCCCTGGAGCACTGCCTGGCACAGTGAGCCTGAGGGAGGGGGAGGCTCTTTCCCATCCATTTTGGGTTCAAGCTCATGTGCTCGCATGGGGCCCATCTTATGTACACCCTCCTGCCCCGTGCAGGACTCAGGCTGAGATCCAAGCCTCCCAGCTAACTCCCTCTCCATTTCACAAGCCTTGAAACCCCTCCAGGGCACAGACTCGGGACTCCAATACAGTTGTTTCAAATCTCATCCACTCAGCCATGCTGCTTTTCTTCTGGTGATGGTTTGTTTAGCCTGTCCCTAGCAAGTGACCCATGAGGAGCCTGGCAGTGTTTATGCTACCGCTGATTAGCAAACAGCCGTGTGACCCGCTGGGAAAATCCCAGTCAGGTCCTTGTCTGGCTGCTGACCCATGTAAACACCAAGAATTACTCCTGTGGTTGCAGTGATGCAGGTCTGGGGTCAGGGGATTAAGCTACAGGGAGTGAGTGCTGCTCTGCTGCTTGGTGACAGCATCTGCACAGAGGTTTGGTGCCTCACACTGACAGGCACCACCTTCCCTGCTCTGCCTAACTCAGCTCTCCCAACGCTTGGGAGACAAGCCCAGAGCACCCTTCTGTTTGATCTGCTCTCCTCACGGGTCTGGGAAACCAGCAAGGGGTGCAAAGAAAACAAAAAGAGGTCAGAGAAGAAGCAGAGAGAGAAAACACACACAAAGGAACGAGGGGCTCCGGATGCCAGGTGTTGGACATCACTGCTTTTCATAGATGTCACTTTGAAAGCAATCCAAAGGGAAGAGGGCATTTCCCACCCCCAGAGCCTGTCCAGCTCTAGTCACTAGATCAGAGGTGAGCATGGTGGGGTCACTGGGGCAGAGACACAGTGCAAAAGCAGCACGAGCTGGTGTGATGGACTCTGGGTGACAATCCTGCCATCCCCGCACAGCTCAGGCCACAAATGCTGACTCCGCTCAGGGTTTCTGCTCACGTCTCTTGAACACTTACTTCCAACAAGTTTCCAGCTGTGCCTCTGGCTGTGCCTTCCATCCTTTGCATGCTTGGAAGCAATTATTTCCAGCCAAGTGGCATTCGTGGTTATTCACAGAGCCCAGGCAAAAACCGGAGCTGCACATGTGAACTGACAGCTCTCAGAGGCGATGCTGCACCAGGGACACAAAAAGAAACAGCCTCTGCTCCTCCTGTGCCTGCTCCAGTTGTTTCACATGAGAGGCACAGGAGGAAGGAGAGCAGTTCCTCTGATGTTTGCCAGCAGAAGGGTGAATGGGGCACATGAGGGTGACCCAAACTCAGTGGATACAGACCAGGAGGAAAGGGACAGCAGGTAAAGCCCTGGGCCATGTCTGGACTGATGGCAGGGGTACACTCTCCAGGATCTATTGGATCTTTGTAGGATCCAGTGAGGCTGTGGTGTCCCTGCTGGGCTCCATCTCTTTATCCAGAGGGTGATGGTGTTTGGTGCCTCACCCAGAAGCAGTTTGGTAACACTGAATTTTAACCTGCCCAGGAGAGGTGACAGCATGGTTTATGCTCCTCTGTATTTCTGCTGTTACATCAAATGGGAGAAAGGAACACAAAACATGGCCTTAGCAGCTGAAATTAATGTTTGCTGGAGAAATTTCCTCACTTCCACATGACTGTACCAGGAATTACAGGGGCAGCCAGCTGCTGTGACACAGCTGCTCCTGGCACGGTGCCTCAGACAAAGAGGATGGATTACTAGGACCTGGGTGACATTAATAAAAGATAGTTGTCCTGAAAGAGTTTTGTCTCTTTCTCCAACCTCCATACAAAGAGAACTCGCCCTTCCCAGGCAGTGTGTAACCACTTGTGTCTGTAACAGGGCTGGGAACGGCACACACTGTCCTGTCCAGGGTCCTTCTCATGGTGCCTCTGCCACACACACCTTGTGCTGCCCTGAGTCCTTTGCCTTCTCACTCGAACTTCCAACCCCTCCCCATATCCAGGGGATAATTAATAACACATGTTTTCCTTCATCTTCATTGTAAACTGATATCCCACCAGTGTCTTTTACAGTGGAAACTCATCCTTCCCCGGCCCCAAGGGCTTATCTGATACCTGCTGCTCACCTTGGCTCAGCACAGGATCTGCCAGCAGGACTATTTAAGGAGATGGTTTCCTGGTTTTTGCTGATCTGGGTCACTTATACATTTAAATCCGAGTTAAAAGCTGTCAGCTGTTTTGCCTGATAAATACACGCACATGGGATTTGCTTCAGTTTAAGAGAAAGTAGCAATTTCTTTGACTAAAAGTTGCTTGGAAAAACTGTGACTTACAGAAATTAGTCTTGCAACACTCCCAGCTTGGAGACCTGCTTTCTGCCCTGGTATCGCGTCGCTTTGTTATTCACCTCAGCACTCCGGAGTTAATTGCAGAGCTCACACTTTCTCTTGGCTCGTTCGCTTCCTGCTGTTTCATGATTCATTACTTGTAAATGAGTCCCTGCGGTTCTCACAAAGCTGATTCCCAGCCTCACAAAACCCTCAGATCTGTCCTTTGGCTGAGCTTTCGCTGTTCACGCCTGTGCCTGCTACTGGGGAAACTGTCGCTGAGTTACAGGTACCAAGCTGCCATTTGAAGAATAGTTTCATCTTCTTGAAAAAAAAAGAAAAAAAGAAAAAAAAA
>VXBB01000347.1:151867-162431 GCA_013399915.1 Illadopsis cleaveri | reverse complement strand
TTCTGACTGCAGCCAGAGGCACTGAGCTGCACCAGCACAAGGGCTGTAAGTGCTGGCCTGCAGGAGAACTCCCATCCTGCCAGCATTGCCAACAGCCTCCGGTGTGTGCCACCACGGCTGCCAGCCATGGATGTGACTGCAGGGATATCAACGGCACCACGGGCCCCTCTGAGACCTCCTGGGAATAAAAGCAGGAGGAATTTGTGTTTTCAACACACACCAGCGCCAGGTAGGAGTGACCTGTCCCAGCTGAGGGGTTCGGACTGCTCCCCACTAACCACCAGCAATGGGTGAAGGAAAAGGATCAGGCAGGAGCTTGCAATGGAGCCTGGCAGTCGTTTGGGGCATCTTCCCTTTTCCTGGGGGGACATTTTAAAACAACCTGCCTAACAGAGGGGTATGCACAGCTTTGATAATACCATGGAACAGATCATTGAATCGCTTCTCCTGGACTGATGGTGGATGATGTAGCCCTTTATGCTCACAGCCATGTCCTGTTCCTGGACAAACTGTTTCCCCCTCTGAAATGAGTCCCAGGCAGCAGGCTGGCATGGCAGGAATCTTCATCTCTGGACCTCTTCTCCTTTGTAGTCAGACAATGACAATGATTTCATTTTTGTTTCACTTTCTTCCTTGTCACCAGCATTTCTTTCGTCCCTTTCATTCTTTACAAATGTTAATTTCTGTCTTTGTCTTGGCTGTAGCTGTTTCAGTGCATTGTCTTTTGCCAACTGAAATGAAGTCCTCCTCGACAGACAGATCTGAGAAAATTAACATCATGCTGCAATTTGGAACAAGCACAGCTGCAGCAGCTGCTCAGCTGAAGAGAAACATGCACAAGAACAACAAGAGTGAAAAGTTCCTCCTACCCAGAAGAGCTTTGGGGCCATACTCTGCCTGTGTTCATCAGAGTGGCATTCCTTCATGATTTGAAGTCAGTAAAAATGCCTTTGGAACAGAGTTGGGCAGAGTTTTACCTTCCTGCTGAATTTGCATCAGTTGGAGCAAGAAGAGGACTGGGAACTCTGGGCCAGTCACCTGTCTATGCAAAGATAGGTCATGGTGCACTTGACATCCTTATCCAAATGAGTGCAGGATGGGGAAGTGACCTCAAAGAGCTACAGTGGGTTTACTGAGGATGAACTGGGGCTTGCAAAAAGGCTGGAGAGAGACTTTGGACAAGGGCTTGGAGGGACAGGGCAAGGGGAAGTGGCTTCACACTTACAGAGGGCAGGGTTAGATGGGATATTAGGAAGGAATTGCTCCCTGTGAGAGTTGTGAGGCTCTGGCACAAGGTGCCCAGAGAAATTGTGGCTGCCCCATCCCTGGAAGTGTCCAAGACCAGGCTGGATGGGGTTAGAGCAACCTGGGATAGTGGGAGGTGTCTATGGAACGAGATAAGCTTTAAGGTTCCATTACATCCAAGCTGTTCTGTGATTCTATGAAAATGCAGAGCTGCCTCTGCCTCCTTGTCCCATGACTATCCCATTACCTTATTTTCATTCACACCAGTTTGAATAAGACCAGAATGGGCCCCAAAGGGTTAGAGATAATCACGTCAAGTTTTTGGTTTAAAATGTTATCGTTCAGGAACTCAAATTTAACAGAAGTGCTGTGATTACCTCCCAGCTGCATTACATCTTACATCTCCAATGTGCACAAATGCACTGAACAGAGGTGAAAATCTCTCTGGGTATTGTATGACTTTGAGAACAAAAGCTGAACATCTTCCTAGACCACCAAGACAAATGCCAGAATCAGAGCTAATGAACAGCACAAGCAGCTGCAGCTGCAGAACCAGGACATGAAGGAAAAAAGACTTTTCAGCACTTCTGCTTCCAAAGTGAACTTTCTTCCTTGAGCTGAGTGAAACAGCACTCAAAGAAATGCTGGCAAAAAGGATACTGACCCCTCAAGTTTCCAGCAGCCACCACTCCAGGGATTTTGGAGGAGGTTGATGGTATTTAGTTATTTACAGGACTGAGTCCAAACGAACTGGAAAGCTCCAACTCTGGGAAGCTGACTGATAATGTTGTGGTAACCAGCAGAATGCCTCAATTAATTCTTCAATTAAATCCTCAATTAACTTATCAGATGCAGGACAGGCTGAGCTGGACAAGGCAGTTGATGCCTCAGCAGAATCCTCTGCCAGGCTGGAAGGAATGTGGAAATCATTTAGGATTAAAATTCCTCTGGCCCATCCAGTTGCCCCTGTGCAAGCACAGCAGGACCGCAGCCCCAGGGTGATGGCAGGGACAAAAGCTTCCCTGATCTGCCCTCAAGGCACATCCCCTCCTCACTGCTGGACTCTTGAGGACATGCTCAGTCTTATGCTAAAGAGTCAAGAGGGAGAGAACAAATAAAAATGGCAAGTGCTTTCCCGTGGGGTGGGTATTGCTGAGTTTACCGTCCCAGGGCTGTTCACTGTTTCCTCTCTCCTGAAACACATCCGATGGATGCCACCCGTGTATACCTGCAACAACCCAGGTGTGCTCCTGCAGAGCTTCCCTCTTTTCTTGGCCCAGCTCCTCCCACTCCTGACTGAAAGAAATAAATCCTGTTTCCCTCTCCACTCAGCTCTGTCAGGGTTGTGTGACTAGCACTGTCCCTGCCTGCTGTGGGAGCTCAGCACGCAGGGACTGCCTCTCTCTTCACACCTTCAGCCCCTTTGAGCTCTTTGTGGCTTTCTTTTGTGCCTTTTGCTATGTTGGTCTCTTCTCGGGAAGGATTTGGGTTTACAACCTGCTCACACCTCACAAGGTCCTGTCTGAGTGTGCAGGAATGTTCAACAAAAGGAGCTGGAAGCTTTAGTTTGGCTGCAGCACAGCAGGAGAGAGCACTCAACCCCTTTGACTTGAGGGCTTCTGTACTTGAGGATTTCTTCTGTAATGACTCACTTTGTGCAAGGAAATGTTATAAATTGAGGCAGGAATTTGTAGCACAAGTGTGTGAGAATTTCTTTATTGTCAGTTAAGCAAAAACAGTATAAAAATTAGCTGTGAAGTGGCCTCTAAGTGAAAAACTCATCACATCTCCATCAGCCCAGCAGAAGTAGAGTGCAAATGGGTTTGTGTCAAGAATATAAATGGTTTTATTTCAGGAGTTTTTATTGAATTAAATAGAAGTTCAAATTATCCTGCAATTGAATTAACTGAATGTCACTGTATTTCTCACACATTTAATAAAGATTTTAAAGAGCACTTACAGCAGGGTTTGGTGTCCTTAGGGCTGCAGGAACAATGAGTGATTTGTCCTTTTCCATGAAGTGCCTTTTGAGACATCTCACACCGGTTGTGTGACATTCTCACTACCAACCAACAAAGCATGTGTGCACTCAGAAAAGGATTGAAACCCCTCAAGTTTTTGCCCCTTCGAAATTAGAAACCAAATGACACAGCAGGAGGAAGAGGCCACCTGCAGAACAGGGTTCAAAGTGTAGAGTCCAAGAAAATCAGTGCAAGGGAATAAAATAAAAGACCTTTTGGAGTGTTGTGAATCCAGGTGCACATCCCTGCACTGTGGAGCTGTCGTGTCCCTTTGGGGTGGGCACAGGGATGTCACTGGTGGTGACAGGCTGCTCTCAGGGGCTGTGCTGCTCACTCACACCATGTGTTGTACTGCACCTGCAGTGCACAACCCCAAATGCTTTACTTGGGGTTTTATGTGTTTGATCTGGTGGCTCAAAGCCCGTCCAGCTCCTGAAACAACCACCCCAGTTCTGCTTACACCCTGTTATCTGCTGCAGCCAGAGGCTGGCTGTTAGAGGCAAAGCTTTTTGTTGGATTTCTTTGACTGTGGACACTGCCAAAAAAACCCCAAAAACCCACTGGATGCTGGCCCCTGGTGTGCCCGTGGAACTGCCATCTGTCCTGCAGCACAGCAGCCCTGCACATGGCTGGGGCAGAGCATGAGCTCAGCTGCCCTCTGAGGTTTCCTTGCTGGCTTAGCTTCACCTCTCTAGGAGTCCATCCAGGAACCCCCCGGGGCATTCCTCCTCTCTCAGGGCTTTGTGTCAACCTGCATTTCCTTCATCCTGTCTCTGGAGCCTTTGTGTCTTTCCTCCTCTCACCCAGCTTGCCAGGAAGAGACTCACAGGAGTGACACTGTGGGACCCCATCATTCTCAGCCAGCAATGCTGGCCTGGAAACTCTTCTGCCTGCAGATTTGCTCCATACTTCTCCAACCCTCTGCTCATGCTGCTTTCCTCACACCAGCTCCTCTGTTTGCTTAGCACTTTGTCAGTGGAGCTCCTTCTGCCTGTGCTGAGCTGTGCTTTGCTGCTCTCAGGCCAAGGCCAGGTCCCACAGCTCCCACACATCCCTGTGCTGGTGGCACACTCTCTCCTGCTGGTGATCACATATGCTCTGCCCCTAAAATGGAAGGATCCCACCTTTTTTACAGCCCAAAATAAACCTGAGGGAAAGGGACACTCGGGTGAGAGTCTGTGTCAGCTGTTCTGTGCATGAGAGTGATCCCATCAGATTTGTGTTGTGGAGTGAAACATGGAGCTCTGTTCTCATCCCTTGACTCTGCCAGAAATCCTGTGGGACCTCCAGCAAAACACTGAGTGCCTTCATCCCTAGATCACTGAATTACAGAACCATGGAACAGTTTGGATAGAAAGGGACCTTAAAGCTCATCCTGCTCCATCCCCTGCCATGGGCAGGGACACCTTCCACTGTCCCAGGTTGCTCCAAGCCCCAATATCCAACCTGGCCTTGGGCACTGCCAGAGATGGGGCAGCCACAGCTTCTCTGGGCAACCTGTGCCAGGACCTTTCCACTCTCACAGGGAAGAATTTATTCCTGATATCCCATCTACCCCTTCCCTCTGTCAATTTAAAACCATTTCCCCTTTTCCTGTCACTGCCTGGCTGTATAAAAAGTCCTCCTCCCTCTTTTTTCAAAGAGGCATCTGCAAACTTATGGGAGAACCCAACATTTTCCCAGAGCTTCCTGGCTGATCCTAGTCCCTAAAATGTACTTCTTGCACCCTGGTACCTGTTTGCAGCTCCAAACCTTCCCGTGTAGTACTGGGGAAAAAGCAGCTCCCTTATTCCTTGGAAAGAGCTGAGTCCCACAGTGACTATTCCCAGAGGTATGGGAAGACTCAGATGTTCTCTGGAAATCAGAGAACATATGACATGCAGAAATCACCTTTGCAAACAGGCAAATGTTGAGGTGAAAGCAGAGTTCAATCATTACAATGCAAATATTGTCAGTACAGGTTTAAAGACAGAAAAATGAAGCGTTTCAGCAGAGCTTTAAATGAACTCCAGTTGTTTTGTGTGGTCAGTGAGCTGATGGGACACTCACAGTCGTGGCAGAAAACCAGTATTTTTTAAAAATTCCAGTCTTTGACACGTCCACAAAAGCATCTTGGATTAGGGACAGGCATGGTTTCACATCCCCAAAGCTCCTCTGGGATTCTGGTGCTCCCTCATAGTGGTTTGGTGTGACACACAGGTCTCCTATGGACAGTCCCACCTGATTTTCTAGCCTTGGTGGCCTCTGTGTGTGACAACCTGGACCTGATCAGATGGTTTACAGTCCCTGCGTGGGGACTGTGTCCCCGCTGTCCTGGACTTTGTCATATGGTACCTGAAAATGTCCCTCTTGGACCAAGGCTGAGATGTGCTGAGAGCCAAAAAGGTGCTGGGGGAACATTGACCCTGGCTTGTATTTTAATTCAAGGAAAAATGTTGCAGAGAATCACATTTATTCTTTTCCCTGACTTTTCTGTTGAGGACATGAACAGTCTGGGAGTGATGAGACCCCTCCCTGTGTGTCTGTGCATTTCCTCACCTCCTGCCCTGAGCCTGGCACACCGGGCTGGCATTAAAGTAAACCTTGGCCACCCTCTGTTTATGTACGTGGCAAATAGTGAGGGCAAAACCTGTTCTGCCTCTTGGCACCTCAGTGCCCTCAGTGCTTTGCTGAGTGTTCCTGTCCTGCAGAGCTCTTCAAGTTTGCTGAACCTGACCCTCCCTGGGTGACTGCATTATTTTTCTAAGCACTGAGACCCTGTTCTATGCCTGGCAGTGACATTCTTGCCCCCACGCAGGTCCCACCACAGCAATTCTGCCCATTTACCAAATGCCCAGCCAGGCGACCTGTCCTGCAGTTCATCACAACAGCAGAACACTTATGACTGACAAGGTCACAAGCAGCAGGAATGGCTTGGGTTTGTAGAACCTACAGGCACACCCTGACATCCCAGAGCAAAGCCATCTCAACAAATGTTCCTGCAGATGTCTCACCTTGTCCTTTCAGCTCTCTGGACTAAGCCTTTTCTTGAACACTTGGTTCATTACCACAACCATGACTGAAGAGCAGCTCTGTGAGATAATTTTAATGGCTTCTTGTTGCTGCTAGAAAGAAAGGGAACAATTAGTCTCCTTGGCCAATAAGAACAGAAGGTGTTACTTGACAGCAGATAAGATTTTAAGATTTGAAAATACAAACACGACAGCCAGGGAATGAAGATTTGGGCACCAGAGAAATCCTGCAGACGGTCAAGCTCACAGCATCAAAGAGCCAGGTGAAAATGGACCTATGGAAATATGACAGGCTAAAAACATTAATGGCAGATGATTGAATGGAAAATCCAACCAGCATGCTTCCTGTGGGGAGCAGGTCTCTTTTCCCTACACCATTCTTTTTCCTGGATGACTCACTACCAAGTCCTTGTCCCAGTTTTTCCTGGTCTCTACTACAGGCACCTTAGAGGCTGGAGGGCTCACAGACTTGTCACAGCACTGCAAATCGTTAGAAACCTAAATCTCATGGTTCATGTGCAAGGGCCAGGCAGATCTCCTGGGAGCAGGGGTAATTGAATTTTGCTCAGTCATGCAGGTAGAGAAGCAGCTCTTGAAAATCCTGCCTCTTGTCCTTGCATGTCTTCGTAACACACTCCGTGGCAGCTGGCTTGGCCTCTCCAGAATGCACGAGCTGGAAATGCACTCCTGCAGAGTGCTGGAGCAGCTGAGGACACTCCTTAGGCTTCAGATGGTCTGTGTGGTTTCTCTCCTCAGAAACAAGGTGTCACAGAATCACGAGATGGTTTGGGTTGGAAGGAACTTTAAAGGTCATTTTGTTCCAGCCCTTCTGGGCAGGGGCACTTCCCCCTAGACCAGGTTATCTCCTGGCAAAACCACCACCAGCACAGTCCCCTCAGAGAAGGAAACCTCATTTGTTAAAGGAAAACATTCTGTTTCTACAGCTTCTCCACTCACCAAATCTGCATGAGTCTTTCTGCAGACATGAAGGCCTGCAGCCTACACCCTCACCAGGCTGGCCAAAGGGTGACAGCAGCTCAAGCAGCACCCGTCACCCCTTCAGCAGCAGCTGCCTCTGGCAGATCTCCCTTTGCTGTGTGCAGGACATGCAGCTCCAGCTGAAATGAGGGAACCAGGACAGTGCAAGCTCAGCCCCCTGCTCTGGACAGTGTCAGGAGTGGAGCTAAAGCCTCACCTTCCTGTGACTCCAGGTACAGAGGACACAATCCCCCAAATCACCAGCAGAGTCAGTAATGAAAACAGAGAGCTCTGATGTCTGTTCATTGTAGATGGAAAAGACTGTCCCTAAAAGGTCAGACTCCTTGACTCCATCTTACACAGGAGAAACAAAGGCACAGAACTGTGACATGACCGCTCAGGGCTGAGGACTGAGAGCTGGTCTCAGTTCAGCACTCTGTCCAAGGCCAGCACTGGCTCCATCACACAGACTTGAGAGCTTTAATCTCCATCACACACATCTCCTGCACCTGCAGAACTTTTCCCCCTACTCCCTGCCTTTGGTGACATGCTGTCCCTTTCTCATTCACAGTCCTCCAGCCAAAACATTCCCTTCCTAGCATGGATGAGCTCTGCAGCACAGCAGTGGGTTCACTCCTTGCCTTCTAGGAAAAAAGGCAGCTCTTCTCTATGGAGAAAAAGAAGTAGAAAGGAAGAGGGCTGAAGGTGAAACCCCTCTGCCTGAAAGAATCAAGAGCAGTGAAAGGATCACAATCTTTCAGTCCCAGTGGGTTTGGGATGGGAGGAGAGACTGATGCAGAGGGGTGCTGCCAAATGCCCCCTAACACGGAGGGCACGTGTGGTGCTCCAGGATCCGGTCCTGAGAGCAGCTCGGGGATCCCCACGGGTGTCACCACAGTCTGCTCGCGTCCCTTTGTTACTGCACAAACTCTTTCACTGGTCCATTCCACCATCTAGTGGAGATCTCTGAGAGGACAGAGTGCAGCAAGGCGAGAAGGCAAGAGCTGCCACAGGACATGAAACCATGGGACAACTAAAAATGGAAATAACCTCCAAGATCATCAAGTGCAACCTCTGCCTGAATCCCACCATGTTCACAAACCATATCATGAAGTGGCACGGTTACTCATTTTTTGAACACTTCCAGGGATGGTGTCTCCACCACTGCCCTGAGCATCCTGTGCCAATGCCTGACCACTCTTTCAGTGAAGAAATTTTCCCTAATATCCAACCTGAACCTCCTCTGGCACAAATTGAGGCCATTTCCCCTTGTTGCGTCACTCATCCCCTCAGCTGCTCCTCATCAGATTTGTGCTCCGGAGCAGGGTACATGTAGTAACAGCTGTCCTTCACACATTATTTTGTATCTTATTCAAGATCTGCCCAGATCCTTTGGTTGCTCAGGGTAACAGATGTGTTTACTTTGCACTTAGATGAAAACTTGATCAAGTTCAGAGCACAAGTGTAGACTTGTAAAAGGGTTTGAACATTTTACAAAAGCCCTGATTAATCCTGCAAATGGAATTTGCAGATACAGAATACAAATACAGAGGTCTCACAGGGAGCATCCTGATGTGTGGAAGTGGGACTGGACAGTGCTTGACACTTGCCAGTGATTCCACATCACCCCTGTGAAGTTTATATTAATCATGAGGTGAAACCCAGTGATCAGCACACAGTGGAAACCAAATGTAGAACAGTTTCCCCGGTGTGTTCCAAGGCCTGGCTGGCACTGGATCCTGGCTTTGATCCACATGCTGATAGGAGTTGGTTAGGAGAACCTAAAAATGGGGATTTTTTCAGTCACCTCTATAAAAGGAAGTCCAGCATCCCACCTCAGACAGTACACAACTATTATTAAGAAAGAATTTCCACCCCAAACCACTGAAGAAGTCTTTCAGAAGACATTTGGATCACAGCAGGAACTATTTCATCACTACTTCAGCAGTCACAGAGTAAGAACTGAGGGTGAATCTGGAGTAGGGTAGATGGCAATCACCCTCATGCCTTGATTTTTAGTTGTCTGCAAGTTGTGAATGTCCTGACTTGAATAACTGCATGTATATGTCATACATATTGTATAATTTATTATTGTCACTGTCATTAATAATATATACATGTAACATCATAATAGGCCTTTTCCTGTACAAATAGTTCCCCTAAACTACAAGGAAGTTCAAGTGAGTGTTTGAGGATTCCAGTCTATTCATTCCTTGCATAATCCCAGTAACACATTAACATTCCCCAGAGCTATGCCAGTCCTCCCAGCAATGTTTTCCAGTTAATTTGTTTTGTTGTGAATCAAATCGTGTTAAATAAACAGAGCAGATCCATTTCATATCATTTCACATTTTTGAAAGGAAAATATTCAGTCTGTATTTTAATGAGAGCTGAGAACAAGGCACTATGAGGACAAAACTTACTGAGGGCAAAATTAAGGGTGAAACACACGGCACCCACACACACCTTCACCCACTTCTGCAAAAAGCTGATGTAATTTGGCATAACTTGAGATATTTGTGATCTGACTTTTCTGGGTCACTGTTATTCCACACCATTTAATGTTCACAATAGCTCCCACTGAGTGCAGTTCTCTCCTGAGCACCACGGGATGTCCAACCCCTGAGGCCTTTAATGAGGCACTGAGAAAAGGATTTGTGTGTCCTGAAGTTAATGCTCACATCGAGGTTACACACATCTCCACAAGAATGGACTTCCCTTCAGCTACAGGACACGTGTTTTGTGCCCCACTCATGAAATGGGAAAAGCTGGGATGTCTAAACAGTCCTGGGAGAGCTCAGCCTCCCTGTGCCTTATCAGGGTGTGCCACCAGGCAGGGACAGTGACAGCCCGAGCACACACCGCCCCAGCCTGCTGTCACCCATCTCACTGCCACCAGACCCACCACAACCATTCTGCAGAAACAGTGCTGCAAATGGGTTTTTTTTTTTCCCGCTTAGGAGCTACTCGTAGGACAGCAGAAAACAAGAAGAGTCCTTCGTGGAGGAACAAGTCAGCATGGCCAGGTAATTCTGAAAGCAGATGATTCCTGCAAGAGAGCAGCAGGCACCCTGTGCAGGGTCACCATGTGCCGGCAGTGAGGGGACAGCCCCAGCCCACGGGAAGGCAAAGACATGTCTGCCCACAGAGCTGTCAACACCCAGGGGACCATGCCCATGGGGAAATGTGCTGGCAGGACACACGGACACCGGAAAAGGAGACCAACAGTGACAGAATCCACCTCAGGCAGAGCTGAGGGAGCTGGGAAAGGGGCTGAGCCTGGAGAAAAGGAGGCTCAGGGGGGCCCTT
>VXBB01000347.1:132121-151579 GCA_013399915.1 Illadopsis cleaveri | reverse complement strand
GCCGGGGCGCGTCCCCCTCGCTGAGCCCGCGGTGAGGCGGTGCCGGGGTCTGTCGTTCCAGGCGCGGGACAGATGAAGTACATCCTGGTCACGGGCGGGGTCATCTCGGGCATCGGCAAGGGGATCATCGCCAGCAGCATCGGCACCATCCTCAAGTCCTGCGGGCTGCATGTCACCTCCATCAAGATCGACCCCTACATCAACATCGACGCCGGCACGTTCTCCCCGTACGAGCACGGTGAGTGCCCCCCGTGCCCGGTGTCGGGGTCCCGGGGCTGGCTTGGCTTGCCGTGAATCGCCTCCTCCGTACGAGCCTTTGTGCCTGGTCCTGCTACGGGACCCGCAGGCTGAGCCTGCCAGCACTGCGGGCTGGCTGGTGCGGCTGCTCTGTGCCCAGCCCACAGCACAGATGTGCTCTGGCCTGTTCTGGCTGCTGCCGTAAGGGATTCAGTCCCCACAGTGCTGGTCCTCTCCGTTATAGGAGGTTTTCAGTTCTGTTCGCCACTCCTAAACTTGCTGTGGCAACCAGGGAAGGAGTTTCCTTGTATTGAATTCTTCCACGTGCCTGACATGTGCACTTGTGCCTGTTTCTGTGCCTGCAGGGGAGGTGTTTGTGCTGGATGATGGAGGAGAAGTGGACCTGGACCTTGGGAACTACGAGCGCTTCCTCGATATCCGGCTCACCAAAGACAACAACCTGACCACTGGGAAGATCTACCAATATGTCATTAACAAGGAGAGGAAGGGAGATTATCTTGGCAAAACGGTCCAAGGTGATGCAAAACTTCTTTCATGTATTTCAGTACTGGNAGGCTCAGGGTGGATACTGGGAAATTTCTTCACTGAAAGATTGTCCGGGCCTAGACTGCTCAGGGCAGTGGTGGAGCCCCCATCCCTGGAAGTGTTCAAGAAAGGTGTGGATGTCGCACTTGGGGACATGATGAGAAGTTAGGTCACAGNTTTCCTTGTATTGAATTCTTCCACGTGCCTGACATGTGCACTTGTGCCTGTTTCTGTGCCTGCAGGGGAGGTGTTTGTGCTGGATGATGGAGGGGAAGTGGACCTGGACCTCGGGAACTACGAGCGCTTCCTCGATATCCGGCTCACCAAAGACAACAACCTGACCACTGGGAAGATCTACCAATATGTCATTAACAAGGAGAGGAAGGGAGATTATCTTGGCAAAACGGTCCAAGGTGATGCAAAACTTCTTTCATGTATTTCAGTACTGGCTGGATGCTTTTGTCTTTCATCTTCACTTGAGGCTCTGCACCGTCCTGCTTGTGTTTGGACTGTGCTGGACTTGAGTCCAGCTAATGTACCCAGTGATAAATGTGAACAGACTTCAGACCAATACATTTTGGGGTTGTTTGTTGGCTGGTTCAAATGGTTAATGCTTCTGTTAACTCATGTCATTAGAAAACCCAAAGGATTTGTGAATATCAGATCAGTCCCTTCCCTTTTTAACCACTCACCACAGCTGGTTGGCATCAGGGCTTTTACAGACAGTTAAAAACAAAGTAACTTTCTCTGCTTAGAGCAAAGAACAGTTTGTGCTTGAATCTTTCAGCTTAAAGGAAATGTTGCTTACATGTGTTTAAATTAAGGCAGGGTTCCATTTCCTGCCAAGGCACTTGAAAATCACAGCCAAGAATAATCACTTCAAAAATGCATAGCTCTCTAAAGACACAAATTCCTGCTCAAGCCCTGTGGGAAGCACTGGCTAGTGATTGTCAGTAATTTGCTCTGTAATGAGTTAAGAGGGAGAAAGGAGTGTGGGGGCTTTAACCCTTGCCTGGGTTTCTTTTCCAGTTGTTCCCCACATCACAGATGCCATACAGGAATGGGTAATGAGGCAGGCACGGATTCCTGTGGATGAAGATGGCATTGAGCCCCAAGTTTGTGTGATTGAGGTTTGTAACTTTTAAAAAAAGTAGGTAGTTTTGTTTCTTGTATGCAGTAAACTGGTCTCTAGGCATATTTTGCATATTTCTTTACAGAAATGTTCAACTTCTATTGTTGTTGAATGGGTTAAAAATTCCCCTTGTTAACTTCACTTACTCTAATCGTTTGAATTGCAACCTGCAGCTGCTTCATGAGGGGCAGCCCCACAGGACCCCAGGGAACAGCTGGAGCTGTGTCAGGGGGAGATTTAGGCTGCAGATCAGGGGAAGGAAAAGGAAAAACCTTTCCCCAGAGGGTGCTGGGCACTGCCCAGGCTCCCCGGGGAATGGGCACACCCCGAGGCTGCCAGGGATGCCCAGGCTGGGATTTTTGGGTTGTCTATGCAGGGGCTGGACTCTGTGAGTCCCTTCCAGCTCAGGATGTTCTATGAATTAACCTACAGAATGATTTTTTTAGCTCTTGTAACTTAAAATGCCCATCTGAGTTAATTGTGGTGTGCCCTCTTCTCCCTTGGTGGATAGAACCTTCCTTGGAACCTCTTCCTGGTCACCCTTTCAGGGGAGGTAAATCCCCCTCTGGAAACAGTTGTCCTTCCTCCTCAAAGTGACCAGTTCAAGCACAGACACGGGGCAGGGAATGGCACAAGTTAGTGGTGGCAGTTTCCAGTGTGTTTGTGGAACGTTCTGCTGCCAAAAGGAGATGGAGCAGGGCGAAGGCTCTGACACTGCTGAGCTGGCATTTGCTAATGCTTGTCACAGAGCCCAGGTCATGGTGACTTGGACTCTGCCTGCAGCTTAGGTGCCAATTTTTGTGCCAGGATCACAAGCCCAGGTCTGAAGTACCAAGGAGGTGCTGTTTGACAGGACCTGGGAGGCTCCAGGTGTAGTCTTGTACCTGTGTCCACTCTATATAGTTCCTAAAACTTAACAGAAATTTTGCTTCTCAGTGCCACCTAATGTTCGTAAATCATAATTCTCACATCTAAGTCTTTTATCTGTAGAGACAATAGAGGTCAAGCTGATGTCTCTGGAGAGGTGCTGCCCGTAGAGGAAACTGATTTTCTTGTGGCTTTTTGATTTGTGGGGAAATTATGAAGGTAGAATAGTACCTGGAGTAGATTGCAGGCTGTGAAAGTAGTGCATGCAGCTGGTAAATCCTGGTGCTTTGAGTGGAATAGAGTCACAGAAGATCCTGAATTGGAAGGGACCCACCAGGATCATCCAGCCCAGCCCCTGTCCCTGCCCAGACCCCCAACAATCCCCCCTGGGCATCCCTGGAGCGCTGTCCAAAGGCTCCTGGAGCTCTGGCAGCCTCGGGGCCGTGCCCATTCCCTGGGGAGCCTGGGCAGTGCCCAGCACCCTCTGGGGGAAGAACCTTTCCCTGCTCTGCAGCCTAAGCCTGCCCTGGCCCAGCTCCAGCCGTGCCCTGGCTGCTGTCCCTGTCCCAGAGCAATGATTTGAGCTGCCCCTCGGGAGGGGCTGTGATGGTGTTGATGCTCCTTTGGGCAATCAGAGGGATGTGCTGGGGAGGTGTTTGTGTGTTGTTATGTACATTTTCATGTCTTTAGTGTACACCTTCACCAGGTGCTGTTTTGGCAGCAGCTTTAACTCCCTCTGTGTGTGTTCCCAGCTCGGGGGCACCGTGGGTGACATTGAGAGCATGCCCTTCATCGAGGCCTTCCGCCAGTTCCAGTTCAAAGCCAAGAGAGAGAATTTCTGTAATATTCACGTCAGTCTGGTTCCCCAGGTAAGGATATAGGTGCTCAGAGGGTTCCTCAGTCCAAAATTTGCTAAACAGGTGTTTCTGAAATGCTGCATCTCTAAGTGTTGTTACTTTTGTGTTTCTGTGTATATATAAACTTCTGGCAGAAATGCAGAGATTATGTGCTTATGTATTTAAAAAGTCTTACAGGAATTGAACAGGAACTTTTCAAAGGGTGTAAATGTGTAATAAAGGCTTGGGAGTTGCAGAAATGCAGCGTGAGCATTCGTTGTGTCAGGCTGAACTGGGTTTGACAGAGCAAATTGATAATTATGTAGTGCAGATCTGTCTTTGTTCTCTTCTCCCTTTCCCCCCTTCTATCCAGGCCAGGTGATTTACAGAGAAAAATTAGAAATACAAAACATTGGGTGTTTTAAGGGAGCAGTGGATAAACCTTAGGCTCTCTGTCCTTTTCCTTCCTGCACTCCAGTGGGCAGACTGGAACTTGCTGTTGGTTTCAGTCCTGGGGATTAAAATGGGCTACATGAGGTTCATGTGAATTGTTAAAGTTTTTGTGAGATGGCTGAGAGTTTAACCTGCTGAATTGTTGCTGCTGCTCACAATCTGACACACCAACTGCTCTTCTCTGACCAGCCAAGCTCCACAGGGGAGCAGAAGACCAAACCCACCCAGAACAGTGTCCGTGAGCTCAGGGGTCTCGGGCTCTCACCAGATCTGGTAAGGTTTGTGTTGCATGGCTTTGTATCTAAACATCTGGCATGTTGCAACAGCAGTCTTGTCTAAGTAATGCTTCAGTTGAGAGCTCTTTTATAGTGGTGATAAATAAGGAAAAGAAATGGAGTTGTGGGGTTTTTTTTCTCAAATCACAGAGACAGCTCTTTTTAGAGGTTTGTTTTATGAATGCCTGAGTACTTCTGTTCTGTGTCACCACCCTGATGTTGCTCTGCTCTGTTAGATTGTTTGCAGGTGCTCCACTCCACTGGATACCTCAGTAAAAGAAAAGATTTCCATGTTCTGTCATGTTGAACCAGAACAGGTGAGGATTGCTGTCTGTGCTTCTTGCAGTAAATATTGGAGCTGTGTGTCAGATGCTGAGGGGAGTTTTGTCTGAGTGCAGCAGTTCTAGCTCTGTGTTTTGGTAGCTGCATAATTCATTTGCTGCTTTGTCTTACCTCCCTTCCTGACACACGGACCTGTTGCTAAACCAATTCTTTTTGTGCCAGCACCTAGGTTTTCTTGTAAGGTGATTGGTGTAAGGTTAGAGAATTTTATGGAATCTGAGGTGATTTTTGAATCACTGTTTTGACCTTAATTATACTTCCACATTCCTTCTGAGAGCATAAAACTATGAGATTTTCCAGTATTTAGAGGTGAAAGGATTGCCCAAAATTAGTTTTAAAGGGTAGATGACTGTACTTCATACATTGCTCTTTTCACAATATTATTCTTCTGAGATTTCACAGAGGTTTGAAATGGTGTTAGAGAGAAGCATTGCTTCACTTGGAAGTTGTGATATGCACACATTCCATGTTTGCACAATTCTTTCTATACTGAGACTCATAACACATTCTAAGGTGGACCTTGGAAAATAGTCATAAGTATGTAGGCTGAGCATTAGCACTTTCCAATGCAGCTGGAGCTTCAAAATGTTGTCTTTTTGTGAAAGACTGAGTATAACTGTCTTCACAATCCCAAGTTCTGTCAAGTAATTTTTCTTAATCCGCTCTACAGCAAGACCAAACTTGAGTCCTGCAATTTCAAGCATTTCACTGCTGTGCTGATAGGCAATAATGGCAATAATGCTGACGTGTCATCAGTAAAATATCCACCTCCTGTTTGCCAGGAATTCAGAAGAAGTTGGCTCTTGTCCCTTTCCAGGCAGTTTTGTGCAGTTCTGTGTAGTTGCTGCTCTGGCTGCTGTTGCACTTGGATTGAGAAGCAAACAGCACTGAGGGTAAAAGAGGAAAGTGTGCAGCCAAGGAGGTTTGACTGGTGCAATGTTGAACTCTGCTTTCATTTGAATCAGTAGAAATGAGGATTTAAAGAAGTTTTGCCAGTGTGTTTTGGATCCTTAAAGTACAGGTTCTTTATTAATGGACAGGTGACAGTTGTCCTGAGCCATCTTTTCCCATTTCATTGAACTAGAACTGTTGATGCAGATTTTCCTCATTGACCTGAGAATTCTTTGCTCATCGTTGTGTAATCCTAAATTTGATGAGGGGCACTCTGTAAAATGTATTGCTGTACTGGGGTCACAGATTTCCCTGGGTTTCCCTCAGGCTGGGAGCCCTGGTTAGGAAGGACAGTGGGAAGGGGGAAGCTGTGGCAGTTTGGCTGCAGCTTCACTTGGGATTCTGTTTCACAGGAGTCTCTCTGGAGTGTTCTTTGAACTTTGCTGTGTGCTGCTCACATAATGTGCTGGGCAGCTGACTCCTGCTGCTGGCTGACTGTGTCACAGCCCTTCCCAAGGGGCTCCAGGGAGCAGGAGTGCCTTGCAAGTGCTGCAGAGTGGCTTTTTCAAGCTTAAGGAAACCACTATTAAGCCACTAAGATATATTATTCAGCATGTTATTGGAAGTTTGGTGGTTGTATGGTTTTCTGCTAGAGGCAGGAACACTGAATATCTGAGTGAAAATGAATGGATGGCACTGGATGCCTGTGTTTTAATGTCACCCTGATTTTATGAACAGGTCATTTGTGTTCATGATGTCTCCTCCATCTACCGGGTTCCTCTGTTGTTAGAGGAGCAGGGAGTTGTGGAGTACTTCAGGCACAGGCTGGACCTTCCCATCGAGAGGCAGCCCAGGAGGATGCTCATGAAGTGGAAGGAGATGGCTGACAGGTGAGCTGCACACTTCAGGATGGGTTTCTGTTCTTGCTTCTTGGTTATGTGAGATGATGAGTGTTATTTCCTTTTCCTCGAGGGTTCTTACATGCTCACATTGTTTTTTTTTTCTTTTTTCTCAGAGCCCCAAAAAGTTTTCTCAAACCCTTCCAAACTTTGAATGTTTCCAAGGTGGGGAATCCACAGCTGCTGTAGACAACCTGTGCCAGTGCCTCACCACTCTCATTGTGCAAAATTTCATCCTTGTATCTAGCCTAAATCTCCCCTCTTTTAGATTAAAACCATCCACCACTTGTCCTGGCACAACAGACCCTACTAAAAGTCTGTCCCCATGTTTCTCATAAATTCTCTTACTGGAAGGTTGCCATAAAGTCTCCCTGGAGCTTTTTCTTCTTAAGGCTGAATCACCCCAATTCCCTCAGCCTTTTTCCATAAAATCCTGTGAGATAAACTTAGTGAGATCCTTATCTTATGCTGGAAGTGTACTGTCTGAGTCAAACCCAGCTTGAAGTAATTAAAAGCTGGACAGCTCTGCTCTTCTTTTTTATAAAAAAACCCCTCTCAGTAACGTTACCAAGTGTTGAAGTCCTTTTGTAGCTATATGGAGATGTCAGGAGTGTCAGTAAAGAATATTCCTGAGTGTGCTTTCAGGCAAGTGAGACAAGTGTTTGGTACCTGTTCTGAGACTCCTTGGACACTGGGGTTTTTTCTTGTGAGGAATAGACTCAATGTTCATGAGGAAATAGTGAATAGAATCTTTCCAGAAAAGGCTTGAATGTCAACTGAAGCCTTAAATATTGTTCTTATATAAAATACTGTAAAATTTGTTCTTAAAAGAAATTTAATTTTCAAGATCTAGATGCTTTTCTTTATTTCTATGTCAGCCCTGTCAATAACATTTCCTTTTGATGGGGAAAGCCCTTGGTCACCAGCTGGGCCGAAGGTATTTAGCAATTCTGAGAGAGACTTTAAACAAACTCCTGGCTGTAGCCAGGAGTGCTGTGTGAATCCCCAGGTGCTGGGGATTGAAAATGTGGGCAGCACAGCCTTTAGGACTCCAGAAATGCTTTCTGTGTTTGTAGCTGCTGATAGGAATCCATCAGCAGCGTGGGAAGATGCTGTGCAGTACAAACATGTGCCAAGCTGTGCTTTGATCCTCTCCTAGGACTTCACTGCAGCCTTTGAATCTAATGCAGCTTCCTGAAAAGGCAGTTTGGATCTGCTCAGAATGGCTTTTCATCATCTGGGGGGATGAGTTAATTTATGTGTGGCTTTCTGCAACTGTTCTCCTCAGTCGTTGTTTTGGTTTTGATCTCGCTTTGATGTTTCTAAATCGTAATTATTATAAAAGGTCACTCTCCCAAAGGCATCAGCTCTGTTGGACAGACAGGAGAGCACACAGCTGGTTGTTCCTTGGAAGGCTGAACAGAATGGAAGTGATTCCCATCCCTCTCCTGTTCCTGCTGGAATAATAATAACAACAACCTCTTCTGGTGTTCTGTAGGTACGACCGTCTACTTGAGACATGTTCCATTGCACTCGTGGGCAAATACACCAAGTTTTCTGACTCCTATGCCTCTGTCATCAAAGCCCTGGAGCACTCTGCCCTGGCCATCAACCACAAACTGGACATTAAGGTAGGAATGGAGCTGTGTGTGGGGGAAAAAACTCCCCCTGTCCTACTCCCACTGACACTGCTGCCCATCCTAATGCAGATTTTCACAAACCCACAGGCAGAAAGGGAGAAGTGATTCAGCCAGTGAACATCCCAATTGTCCTTGCATCAAAACTGCTGTTTTGATGATAACAGCATTAAAACAGCTGTTACCAGGTCTAAAACAGCTTCAGAGCAAAGCAGCTGGGTGAGGTGTCTGCAGTGGGTGGGAACTCCTCAGTGCTGATCTGTGACAGTGGTGGATGGGTTGGAGGAGGGCACTCTCTGCTTTAATTTCTCTGACACTTGTTGCAAGTGATCCTTTTTGGGGTTTGTTGCTGTTAACCTTATGGCACTCAGGTTTTATGATGCTCCTGCCTCAGGCTTTGTTAATATTTTTATGCTGGTTTGGCTGCAGTGATGCTTTTAGGGGTCTTGCTCATAGCTGGATGCTCTGAAGAGGTAAAATATGTACCTGGTGCCAGAAATTTTATTCTCATTTCAATAGACTTTGAAATGTCCAGCAGTTTCATGATGTCAGTGAGTCATGGAAAAATAGGTGTTTGCTTTTTAACAGTATTGATCTAGGTTGGGGTTTCCTTTCAACTTCCAGAATCAGTAGAGTTGAAAATTAGCAAAACAAGTGAGAGTGGTAAAGTGCAAACCCTGTGGGTATTCCCTGGCACAGCTGTGTGGGGGTGGCTCAGGAGTGAAGTGAGCTCTGTGAGCCTTGTGCACTGACATCTGCTAAAGAACTGAGTGGCTGTAGTTAGTTAAAGAACTGGTTGGTAGTTCTGCAACTTCCAAGAAACAAACAACAAAAAAAAAGGAGGACAAAACAGTTCTTTTAAAGGGTTAGCAGCCTGCCAGAATGTCCAGAAGTTCAGAGGTACTGGAATGCTGGAGATGAGAAAATGGAAAAATTGCAGGGTTTGTTTCCATTGTCATAACACCCTTTAATTACAGCAGTGTGTAATTTATGTGTTTCACCATATCCTGTTTCTTCTTCAGTGCCTCTTGAAGATGTTTATTTGTTGAGAGAGGGATAGGTTTTTTCCCTCTCTGTGTGGTGGTTTGTGTCTGCACAGCCCCATGTTCCCACCTTGCTGTGCTGCATTAACACCTCACATTTAACATTGCAGCCTCAGGGACTGGCTGTAAGTCACAGCAGAGCTGCACAGAGGGGAGGACAGAGAAATCCTGGCTTCTGTTTGTGCACCAAGAGCAGGGTGGTGAGGAAAGTAGTTTTGTTGGCTGACAGATGGGAAATCAGCCCAGAAAAAACCTGAAGTATCCACTAGGAAACAAATCCAGAACTGTCCAGGAGGAATGATGCTGTCTTAATTTAATGAGAATTCAGGAGGTCCTGTACACTCCTGTGGCAATATCTCATCATCCTTTTTTTCTTTTTTTGGATTTCTTCCCAGTACATTGACTCTGCTGACTTGGAGCCAGACACTCTGCAGGAGGAGCCTGTGAGGTACCACGAGGCCTGGCAGAAGCTCTGTGGGGCTGAGTAAGTTCTGCTGTGGCCCTTCCCTTGGGGAATGTGTGATAAACCTGCTGCTGCTGACAGCTTTGGAGTCAAGGGCCTCACTGGAGACTCTCAGCACTCCCTGACAAGGCCCCAGACACCTCTGGGAGCATTCAGGATCAGATGTTAAAAGGAGAATTGTTAAATAAGTGAGGGAGGTGATGAAAGGCAGCAGTGGGGGAAATGATGGTGCTGGTGAGGAATGCACACCTGCATGATCAGGTGGAAACTGTGAGAGGAAATCACAGGAAGGAAAGGGTCTGGTGAAGGCTGTTAAAAAGCCAGGGTGAGAATGGAAGGTGAGAATGGGGTAACAAGTTCTTCAGAAACAAAGTGTGAGAGGGGGAAAAGCATTAGCATGCAGAAGAGTGCCAAGAGTTAGCACAAAAACAAGAACAAGTGGGGCCTGTTACCCCTCAGGGTGGCAGGATTTGAGTGAGATCAGAAGAAAGAGCCTCCTGTAGAGTTTGGTGTTAGCATAACCTGACACTGTAGCCAGAGACTTCCTCAGCATGGGCCTGCCTGGGTGATGTGTGTGCAAACATGTTTGGTGCAGGGTGTGTGAGTCCCACAGCATGAACCATTTCAGTATGGTCACCTGCAAAATGTTTGGGATCTCTTTGGGAAGGTAAAATTGGCATTTATAGAACATTTATGAAATATTTCCCTGTAAATTCCGCTTTATGTGACAGCTCGTGTGAAGTCATGTGGAAACTGCTGCAGCCAGGCCTTGCCACGTGGCTACTTCAGAGCCCTTTTCAGGGGAGAGGTCTTGCAGAAACATGAATTTAGGGGAGGGAGGTGATGAGTGTGGTTTGGCTGTGTGGTTTGGGGCAGCCATGCTGAATGGAATCTTTTCATCCTCATGCAGTGGAGTTCTGGTTCCCGGTGGATTTGGTGTTCGAGGGACAGAAGGCAAAATTCAAGCTATNTTTGCAGGGTGGGCTCAGAGGTCCTTGTCCTGATCTGATCCATGTCCTGCCTTTCCACAGGAGTCTGTTTGGGAATGCAGTTGGCTGTGGTGGAGTTTGCTCGCAGTGTCCTTGGCTGGCAAGGTAATGGCACAAACCCCTTCCTGTCCTGCCTTTGGTCATTTCTTGGGTTGCTTGAGTAATACCTGTGATTTTTTTAGATAGCTGTGATTTTAGATTTTTCAAAGGTAGATTTAATTTTTTACCTAGACCTGTAAAAAATCCCTCTCTCTTTTGCTAATTCAAAGGAAAAAGAGCATTTTCCTTACCCTATTTAAATAAAAATCAGTGGAATAAGCCATGCTTATAATGACAGAAGGCTTCCTATGCTTAACATGAGGTTCAGCTCCTGAATGAAACACTTTGGTGGCCTGTGTGTGCTGGGCATCCCAAATTCCCACTGCAGGCAGAGGGAATGAAGCCCAAAAAGCAGTTCAGCCAAGCCAGCAGCTGCAGCCCCTTCAGTGAGTGAAGTTACCTTGTGAGCCCCACTGCTTGAATTGAGCAGGTCCCTGTTAACAGAGCTCCCTAAATGGAGTTCTCAGCCTGGCTCTTGATTCTCTGCAGTGGTGAGGGTGGGAAAAAAGGAGTTTCTCAGCCCACTCTGCACCTCTCCCCCTCCCTGCCCTCATTTCTGTGTTTGAAGCTGTTGAACATGTGTTTTTCCTGAATGAGGGTGGGTTATCCTAAGACTGCAGCCTTTGAAATTGATACCAACCAGTGCTGCCAGCCCTGTTCCTGCTGTCTGGGGTGTTGTGCCTGAGGAGGGCTCAGCACAGCTGAGGATGAGGAGCAGCTGTCCCTGGGGCAGATCCTGGAGCTGATGTCATGGTGTTAAAGCCACTGGGTGTTTCTGATTGCTGAACCTTACATTGCAGATGCCAACTCAACAGAGTTTGACCCCAAAACTTCTCATCCAGTGGTGAGTTTATGGTGATTTACTTGTGCTATCCTTACTAGACTTGCCTGCACATCCCTGGACATGATTCCCAGAGCAGCTGTGGCTGCCCCTGGATCCCTGGCAGTGTCCAAGGCCAGGCTGGACACTGGGGCTGGAGCAGCCTGGGACAGTGGGAGGTGTCCCTGCCATGGCAGGGGTGGGACAGGATGGGATTTAAGATCCCTTTCAACTCAAACTGTTGTATGACAGCTACAGACAGACCTGAATTCCTGGGAACATTTGTGGAAGGCTCTGTGTTTCTGGTCCAGGGTCCCCATAATGATTGCCTTCTGCTCTAATTTAAAATGCTCCTCAAAGTTAGGAAGTTATCAAAAAACAGCTTATGGTTTTATTTATCAAAGAGTAAGCAATTCTGATCTGGAGGTTTTGTTTCCACGATTTTGCTTGCTTGTTTAACGTGCAGTTCAGTAAACAGGACAGTGTTGGTGTGTGCAGTGTGTGTAAACTCTGACTGAGGCCATTTTTTATGTGAAAGTTTCCTGAATATCCACAAACCTCCCATGTTTACTGTGCAGCCTTTACTGAACAACTCAGCCAGCCAACCAAGTTCTGCTGGTCTGCCTTGGCAAGACAGTGTTCCTTGGGCTGGTTTCCTTGTTTTTTTTCCCTGAATGTTGGTGGGATTTTTTTTCCTTTAATGTCTCAGAGTCTGCCTGTTACTGTTACTCCTCCCTGATTCTCACCTCCCTCTGAATTCTTTCCACAGGTCATAGACATGCCAGAACATAATCCTGGGCAAATGGGTGGGACAATGAGGCTTGGCAAGAGAAGGACACTGTTCCAAACCAAGAATTCAATCATGAGTAAGGCCCTTCTTCCCTCTCCTGGAAATATTTCCTGGGAATGGCTTGCATGGATGGTGGGATGGGGAAGTGAGACCTGGGGATGTTGGAGCATCCTGGAATGGCAGCTGTTCACAGACTGTTCTGGTGAGGAATGGGGATCAGGGACTTGGATCCCCTCCAGAAGTGGCAGATTCTGAAGGATGCTGATGAGATGGATGTGATAAAAGCTGTGATCCCTGCTCTAAGGAACATCTTCCTTCTGCTGCAGGGAAGCTGTATGGAGATCACGATTTCTTGGAAGAGAGACACAGACACAGATTTGAGGTAAAAATGCTCATGTAGGTATTGAGCTTTCCTGTGTAATCCAGACACAAGAGATCATGGCTGGTTCTTGCTCCTGGTTTTCTAGGTCAATCCAGAACTGAAAAAGTGTTTTGAAGAGCAAGGTCTGAAGTTTGTGGGGCAGGATGAGGAGGGAGAGCGGATGGAAGTGGTTGAGCTGGAAGGTGAGTCCTTGAGCAGCTGGTTTGTGGGTGTGGGATGGACAAGGGAAAGTGTTGGGAGGGTGATGGAGCAGGTTTTCATGTGGGACCCATTCAGACTGTCTGGGAATTATTCCATCCATAAAATGATGGTAAAAATAAAATCCCATGTCTCTCTCCATTTATGGAGAAGAGTCATGGAAGTGATGCTTCCCCATCATCAGGGCTCCAGCACAGCCAGGATTTCACCTGCAGCTCAGCCAAAAGCTTGAGAGACTTGACCTGCATGTTTTGTTTGTTCCTCTCAGAGCATCCTTTCTTCGTTGGTGTTCAGTATCACCCCGAGTTCCTCTCCAGGCCCATCAAACCATCACCCCCCTACTTCGGGCTCCTCCTGGCATCTGCAGGGAGACTCACCCACTACCTACAGAAGGGCTGCAGGCTCTCCCCCAGGTGGGTTTCAGCCAGACCCCAGGCAGAGCTGTCACAGGACACTGCTGCTTCCTGCAGGATAACCCAGAGCAACCTGTGGGCACAGAGTTCCTGGGGATAAGCTGCTATTGCACCACCCCTTCTTTCCACTCTTCTTTGGAAAGCTCATGTCTGGGGTGTGGAGCCTGGTTGTGGGGTCACAGAGCTGCCCTGCAGAGAGGCCCTGGCTTCAGGGAGAGGAGATCTGCAGCCTTGTGCTGTCAGCCAGGGTCTTGAAAAAAGAAACTGAGGTTGGGCCTGTTCTTTTACATGACTGGAGACCTCATGGGCTTTTCCCTACATTCCTCAGACAAGTCCCACCTCGTGGCTGGTCCACAAGAAACTTGTTCCTGTTGCTGGTTTAAAGAACAGGCCCTGGTGGTTGCAGCCTCATGTATTTTCTGCTGCCTTCAGCTTTCTTTGGTTCAGTTTGGAAAGCAGGTGATGTTTTGGGTGGATTTAATGGTGCAGTTACTTGGTGCTGCTGTTCCCCAATGCCTGCAATTCTGTTTGGCAGAACTGGCAAGAATTTGGTAGAAATCTTGGGACTGTGCAACAAGTAACAACCATTTGGTACTGACCTGTTCTCCTCACAGAGAACACCGAGGGGTTGCTGAGTGCTGACAGGCACTAAACAAAAACCAGCCCAAATGCAGAGGAGAATGAGCAGTGCCTGTATCAAACCCAGGGAAATGCAATGCCAAAAGAAAAGTTGGCTTTGTGGGCTGATCTGCAGTGCAGCTGCACCACGGGGTTCCTGTGTTGGTGTTGACATCACAGTGGTCAGGTGTGGCCCAGAAGAGTTTCATGTGTGAAGGACTCATTTCAGTGCCTCCAAGGGTTGAGGTGTTGCCCTCAGCTTTCTTGGTTTTCTTTGTTTGGAATCTTGCAAGAAGATTCTCATGCAGTCTTAACATCAACAATGTATATTTTTGGATTGTTTTTCATATTTCTCCTCTGAGAGGAGAATTGATTGATGGTGGTGTTCACCATCCAGGTTGAAGAGGTGGTGACCTAAATGACCAATCTCTTGCCTTTGTACAAACTTTATATAAGATAGAGTCAGATGAAGAAGAGAATAGAGAATGAAGAAGATTGTAGAATAAAGTACCATTAGCTTTCCCTTCACCTGCTGCTGCCTGCCTCGTTCCTTCTGTGGGTCTGATCCTCCTACATATGGACCCGAGTGTGGCATCCTGCTACATTGAGGGATATTTTAATTCTCTGCTTTTGCACATTTGAGTTTGAAATGGCTCTTTGCAGCAGAGGAGCCAAACTTTTCCCTGTACTGCAGCATCCCACATGAATTACCAGCCCTTAAAGCACTTGTGCTCCCTAACCCCAAATTCTTTACTCCTGCAGGGACACCTACAGTGACCGGAGTGGCAGCAGCTCTCCTGACCTGGAGATAACAGAGCTGAAGTTCCCTTCAGCAAATCATGACTGATTCCTGGTAATGTCTCCTGATCTCTTTCATGAATCTCTTCCTTCTGGAAGAAAATTCCTGCCTGGTCTTTGCTCCTGGAGTCTGCCTTCCACATTATTTCTCACACCATGAGATGTGCTGGTGTTCACACACGTGTTGCAGCCCTGCTGGGGGCTGGGTGGTGCCTCTGTGTGACAGCTGGGGATGAGTGTCCCCTTAGCAAAGTGACACACAATAAAATACAGATACAGAGGGATTCGGGGTTAGATTCAGATAAAAGCACCACTGGAGCACACACTCCTGAAAAGGGGGGCAGAGCTGTGCAGGGGGTTCCTGGGTTTAGGAAATGCAATATTTTGCAGTCCCTCACCATTGTAAAAGAACATTTTGGAAGTATCCATTGTGTCCATCTGCTGGGACAGCAGTTCCTGTCAGACCTAGGGCTCAAGCTCTGGTCTGTAAGGGCTGCAGGTGTCACAGGGATGTGGACACTGGATGTACACAGTCCTGGGAAGGAGAAGACACTAAAACCTGGCTGCACTCAGACTGTACCAGTAAAACAGGCAGACTTTAAATTTGCATTCTCCCTCTGTGCAGTGTGTAATAATGGATGTGACACCTGCCCCTGCTCTGGCTGGTTTGTGTGGGGGTTTTCAGGAGTTGAGCAGCATCTGCACACACCTCTGGGGCACTGAAGGGGTCCAGCCCTTCTCTCCTCTCCCTTCCCTTTGTGTGACACTTCCAGAGTGCCCTGCAGAGGGAGAGCAGGGTCAGCCCCAGTGTGTCACAGGACAGCTCCTATCCCTGGCTGCAGGATTGGGACCAGATGGGATTGCTGGCTGTTGGGCTGTTCCTCAACCAAGAGCTGAAGAGTTCTCCCTGTAAATTTTTATCTAAAGATACTCTGAACCTTGGTCTCACTGACAGTGCCCTGTGTGTTCCCTGATGTGGCAGCTCTGGTGGCCTGGAGGCTGTCCCCACGTGAGGAAGCTGTGGGGAGTGTGCCAGTGTCCCTGGGACTTGTCTCAGCCCAGCTCCCTTAGGGCTGCAGCACGAGGAAAATGTTGATTTGATGCTAGCCAAAGGGGTTCAGTCCTGGCTGAGCAGGGCTCACTCCCTGTGCTCTGTGGGTGTGTGGGAGAAGCCCATGTCCAGGGGAGCAGGTCACAGCCTTTGGTGGTGGCACAGTGCCCCTGGAAAGGTGACAGACACCCCTGAGCTGGGCACAGGGCTCTTGCCAGGGCCCTCGTGTCAGACTCTGCCTCCAGTGCTGTGCAGTTCCACCCTGTGGCTCTTCCCTGTCAGTAATTTCTGCTCCTTTTCTCTTTTCCTCTCCAGGTGTGTCCTTGCTGCAGAGAGGAGTCTCCATTAGGTTTTCCAGGTGTTCTTACAGCAGTAGCTTCAACACCCTCAGCTTTGGGCTTTTCTAACTTATGAGTTTATAATTTTTGTTCTGAGATCCTGTCCCTTATTTCCTCAGCTCTTCTGTCCTTCATTTTCTATATAGATCTTGGGTTATTTGTGGAGGAGAGTTCACAGAGGCCCCTCCAGACTTCCTTCAGTTGCACCAGCCTGGAGGTCAAAGCAAACTGTGGTGTGGGATTTGCAGTGTTGAGGGGAATCCCATGGCACACGTCCTTCCCAGTGCAGGGAGGGCTTGGCATGAGGGTGCCCTGGACACTGACAGTGGAGTTGCTTTCTCCAGTTTTTCTGCTCCCTCCTTAGTCTTTACTTACTGGTGAAATTATGGATGGCACAAGATTTTGGGGGCTGGCTTAGTGTCTGGGCTGGTCTGTGCTGCAGAGAGGACTCTGGCCAGCTTCATGCAGCCTTTTTGTTTGTTTTTGGGGTTCTTTTTCAGGGGAAGGGGATGATTTTTGGTTTGTTTTCATTTTTTTTTTTCAGTAGCATTTGCAAACCTTTGGCACTGGTGCTCTTGGTGCATTCATTGTCACTATGAATTTGTAACCAGGAAGATCTTCCTGGTGGAATAGTGTTACTCTGGAACATGCTCAGCTCTGGCTGAGCTGTCCCTGCAGGGATGTGATGAACTGGGATCAGGCTGGGGGGAGCAGGAGAACAAAGCTGCCAGGGAAGCCCTGACCCCGGGGGGTCCATGTGAGCCCTGCCTGTGCCAGCAGTGCTCCTGGAGCTGCTCTGGGGCTGGGAAACTCCGACCCCTTGCATCAAGGGCGAGGTGAGAACAGAGTGAACCACTGAACCACTTCCACTGCTGCCTTGAACTGTGTCCCTGGCCTGGGGCACAGCAGCTCCTGGTGCTTTTTTATGGATTTGAAGCGGAGCCTTTTGTTGCCTTTTTGTCCCCGTTGGAGCCGCGTGTCCTGTGGGCAGTTCCCAAGGGCTGTTCCTGAGGGAGGGGCTCACTCTGCCCTCGGTGTTAGCTGTGGTGTGTGCTGGCTGTTGCTGTCCAGCTGTGCAGTGCTGAGGGGGCTGAACTGCCTTGGTTCCCTGCCTGCTGCTGCCCTGGAACACCCTGCGTGGCCTTTGGTGATTGAGGGCAAAGGAAGGAAGGAGAAGTGTCTCCGTTGTCTGATGTCGCACACTCAGACTGCAGCAGCTCTGGAGTTGGGGAGAGCTGCACGGTCAGACCTGGCTGAGCCACGAAACCAAACCCTGTCCTGTCCCTCCTCAGTGATCTCCTCCCCAGCCCCCCTTGCTTTAGTCCTCAGTTGTATTAAATATCCCCTGTAAAGCTGCTGTGAGCCTGGAGAGCTCCGAGCACTCCTCGTGTGCCAATTGCAGCTGTTGTGCAGGAATTGCTGAGCTGCAGTGCTCTGCTACTGCCCAGTCCTGCCCTGCCCTGCCTTCTCCTGGGGCAGGGTGAGATCCTCCCTCAGCTGCAGCACAACTGTGTTTTTTTTTTTTTTCTCCTGAAATGTTTGTTTCAGCCAAAACCGTGCAACTGACTTGGTCATTAAATGCTCATTTGTAACAAACTGAGTAAGGAGCCCTGAGCTTGCTTTGTTCCTGCCTGCTGGGAGGGAGGGAAGGACTGAAGCACAAAACTGCCCAATGTTGAATCAATCCCCTCTAAGCTAGCAAAAACTTGTCAGCTGTATTCACAGTGGGTTTAGACTGGAGCTCCAAAGTCTGAAGTTAGAGAGCTTCCTTCCAGCAGTGGAGAAACCTGGGGAACCTGGGCTGAGCCTGCAGGCTTTGCAGGGCAGAAAATGGCTTGAGCTGCCCCAGGAGGGTTTGTCCCAGCCCTCCACAGCTGGGAGTGTTTCTTGCCTGGTGCAGGACATGCAAGACCAGGCCCATGGTCAGAGCTATGTCCCTGGGCCATGGGGTGCTGTGGGGCTGTCACTGCCACCACTCTGCTCTCCCCAGAGCAGCCTCAGCCCTGGCTCTGGGTTCAGTAACAGCTCCCTTGTGACAGGTCCTAGAGCGCCCTCACCCAAGGGCACCCTGTGGTTCCTGTCCCCACTCCCTGTGAGGAGGGGCAAGTGCTGTCCCCTGTGACCCCTCAGCACTGGGGGTGGGCTGTCCCCCTGCTCCCAGTTTCAGGGTCCTGATGGGAGAGCTGGGGCAGGAGCAGGACTCAGCACCCCCAGGTACNGGGCTGTCCCCCTGCTCCCTGCTGGGCCCTGCCTGCTCCCAATTTCAGGGTCCTGATGGGAGAGCTGGGGCAGGAGCAGGACTCAGCACCCCCAGGTACCCAGCCTAGGCAGGACTGGGCTGTTCCCACTGTCCAAGCCCTGGGTTTGTTGGTCCCAAGGCAGCCCTGAGCCCTGGTGGGATGGGGAGCTCTGCTTTGGTGCCCACCCTGAGCTGCTCACTTCAGCTCCTGAGCTGGGCCAGCAACAGAAACGAGCAGTTAAAGAAGATGCAGTGAAATTTTACAAATAAATGGGGCATCCCTGGGGCTTGTCACGGAGGTTTGGGCGTTGGGTGGCTCTGGGGCCTCATCCAAGCACTGCTGTGCCCCTACAGCCCAGTCCCAGCCCAAAACATGGATGGGTCCAGCTGCCTCCCAGGCTGTGCTGCCAGGGGCCAAGGGCACAGAACTTCTGCTGCAGTCCCTGAGGGGATGGTGCTGTGGGGGAAGGCTGCTGGCACAGTGGAGCCCCAGGACCCCATGAGCCAGGGTGGGGTCCCTGTGCTGTGACAGGTGGCCCCAGGAGTCACCTGGACAGGAGCCCATGGGTCCTCAGCCAGGGGCAGTGGAGCTGAGCCTGCAAGGAGAGACCTGGGGGCTTCTGCCCCCTCACCTGCTGCTGGACCTTGACCAACCAGGACTTTCCAGCACCCACCTCACTGCCCTCCCTGGGGCTGGGTGCCCCTCACCTGCCTTCTCCTGCCACCAGGATGTCACCAGGTGGGTGCTCCAGTTCAAGCTGGGACACAAACCCACCCCCGAGGCTCATCACCCCTCACTCCATCACTCATCACCCTCGTCATGGAGGACAGCCCTGCTGAGCCCCAGGTGGGGCCTGGCCAGGCCCCCTCAGCCTCTGGCCCCTCCGTGCTGCCCTGTGGGACGGAGCAGCCCCTGGCAGCCCTCAGGAGCTCATGTGGGTCTGTGCTCATGGCGATGGTCTGTTGGGGAGCAGTGTGAGCGACTCAGAGCTCAGCCCTCACCCCTGTCTGGCTGCAGGGGCTCTTTGCTCACCTCCCTCACCGGACAGGGCCCCAGGAAGGGCTCCGAGGGGTGTGGGCAGCGATGGGTTCAGTGGCTCAG
>VXBB01000347.1:107936-131886 GCA_013399915.1 Illadopsis cleaveri | reverse complement strand
CCCCTCGAACTCCAGACTGGAACAAGGAATTGCCAAAGCCTCTGTCAGCACCAGGCAGCACAGCAAGGACAGGCGGGGGTGTCGGCCTGGGGCTGCCTCAGGGGCTGGTGGACACAGGGAGGACATCATGTGCCTCACCGGCAGCACGAATCACCCCCGGGTCATTCCGTCCCGACACGTCCCGTCACCCTTTGAGCGTCACTTCACTTCCCTCAGCCNCTCTGGATGCAGAGGGTGAGCTGAGGACAGGAGAAGGAAGTGCTTGGAGTGGAGATTCCGTCCCAGCCCTTTGGTCACTGCAGAGGAAGCGTGTGTGTGTGTGTGTGTGTGTGTGTGTGTGTGTCCATGCTGAGGTGCGTGTGTGGGCACACACTGGGGACAGCCCGTGCTGGCCCCACCAGCCCTGTCCTGTCAGCTGTGTCCTGTCAGCCCTGCCCTGGCAGCCAGGCCCCACCAGCCCTGCCCTGTCAGCCCTGCCCTGGCAGCCCTGTCCCAGCTCAGGCCAGGCTGGTGCTGGTGATGCTCTGGGGGTCCGGGCAGCCCCTGCCCCACAGGCAGCCCCCAGCTGGCAGCTGCTGTCCAGGGGACACTGTGGTGGCACAGCTGGTGGCTCCACTCCAACAGTCCTCGTGCAGCTGCAGAAACATCTCTGGGACCACGGGAACCACTCAAGTGCCATCAAAAATAAATACATTAAACTGCCTGAGACCAACAGGTGCCTCGGGAAGGGCAGAGCCCTCACAGGAAGAGTGATGCCGGGACAGGTCACCACCCTGGGATCCTCTGGCCAGACCCAAAACTCTCTTGCACACGTTGAGCTGGGACAGACCAAACTCTAGAGGAGCAGGAGGGCCCCTGGGAAGACAAACCTCAACAGCTCTGGCATAAAATCACCAAGAGTTGCGAGTTCAACACAGGTAGAAAAATCATCTCATCGTTTGAAACAGACAACTCCTTAGTAAAAAAAAAATTCCAAAATGAAAAAAAAACAAAAGAAAAAAGGCGAGAAGGATCAGCTGAGTCCTGCAGCCTCCAGGCAGCCTCCAACAGCAGCCCAGGCCCATCTGTGCCAGGGGCACGCCAGGCCCAGCCCTGCTCCTCAGCTCTCCCAGCTGGCTCCACGCTCCCACACGGCCTCCCCAGTCTGGAATAAATACAAAGCCCTCCCCCTGGCCCGGTGTGCCCAGCTGGAGCCAGGTCAGGAGCTGGGGGCAGGCAGAGCTGGGTGGATGGGCTCCCCCAGTGTGGAAGACAGGGCTGGGTGGCCAATGCCCTGAGCTCGCTGTGGTGCCACAGGGCTGAGGGCAGACTGGGGCACCGAGCCCCTCGAGGCTGGGCAGACTCAGTGCCCAGGGGCTGCCCCAGCAGCGCTGAGCCACAGCGAGAGCGGGAGGAGCTGAGGCAAACACCCAGTCCCCTCCCCACGGGCACTGCCTGGAGCGCTGCTCCATCCCAGGGAAGCAGGAGCTCACGGAGAAGTGCTGTCAGGACAGCAGGGAAGAGACCCTCCGCTTCCAATGCCCACAGCTCGAGTCTGGTGCAAAGCCCGGCTGTGCTGGGCTCCTCCTGAGCTCTGTCGGGGCCGGCGGCGGGAGCGTCCGTCTGCGGCGCAAGGGGGAGTGTGCATGCGAACCTCTCGGCAGGTGAGCGCGGGTGGGGACGGCCGGGAGCGGAGCTTCCAGGATCCATCCTGCCAGGAGTCCTCTCAGAACTTGCCTTGCTTTAGCTTGTCGATGTGGTAAGTGAGCTTCAGGGCCGGCCCCAGCTTCAGCCCCATGTACTTCATCATCATGTCACTCCGCAGCAAGAGCAGGGCTTTCCCGTCAATCTCCTGCAAGGATGAAGGACAGTGCTTGTGATGGCAGCCGGGAGCCCCAGCCCTGCCCCAGCCAGGCCGGGCCCAAAATGCAACGGCAGGGCTGGGTGTGAGAGCCCTGCTCAGCAGCATCCCAGTATGGACATCCCAGTAGGGACACCCCAGTAGGGACACCCCAGTAGGGACACCCCAGTATGGATGTCCCAGTAGGGATGTCCCAGTATGGACATCCCAGTATGGACATCCCAGTATGGACATCCCANCATCCCAGTATGGACATCCCAGTACGGACAGCACAGTATGGAGAGCCCAGTATGGACACACCACTATGGACATCCCAGTATGGAGACCTCAGTATGGACATCCCAGTATGGACATCCCAGTAGGGACACCCCAGTATGGAGACCCCAGTATGGACATCCCAGTAGGGACACCCCAGTATGGACACCCCAGTATGGACATCCCAGTATGGACAGCACAGGCAGCCCTACATCCACCCTGCTGCAGCCCTGGACCCATGTATGTGACGGGAATTCTGCTGGGTGATCAATACCCAGGAGCCATTTTCAGAGAGGCAGCACATCCTGAAGGGAGGTGGGGAGGAAGGAGAAGGGAGCTCTCGCTGACAGGAATGAGAGAGGCAGTGGCAGTGCAAGGGAGCAGTTGCTCACTCCAGGGCATTGCCATCCCAGGGCAGGAGGAATCTGGCACAGGATGCATCAATGGTGACAGCCCTGCTGTGACACACAGCCCTGAAGTCACGGCTGAACATGGAGGTGAAGGAACAGATCCTGAAATCCAAAGAGCCTGAGCTCTGTGACTGGATATTAGGAAAGATTTCTTCCCTGAAAGGGTGGTTAGGCACTGGCACAGGCTGAAACCACCATCCCTGCAGTGTTGTGGATGTGGCACTTGGGAAATTGGTTTAGCGGTGGCCTTGGCAGGGCTGGGGGAATGTTGAACTGTATGACCTCAGAGGGCTTTTCCCACCTGAATGAGTCTGTGGTTCTGTTTCTGGAGATTCACAGCACAGTCCCAGCCACTGACAGAGAGTGGTGGAGCTCCTCATCCCCACTGGGGCTGATTCCAACACAGCAGCTTTCAAAGCATCTGATGCTTTACAGCAGAGCCAGATGTGTCCCTCCTGAGACTAAGGAGGGGATGGATGATGAAGCTTAGAATAACCAGAAAACAGCTTTGTACTTGGCATTTGCCAAGTGGAAGTCTCCCAGTCCCTTGCAGCACTCCTGTTCATGACCCAGTCCAGGCTGGGTCCAGAGCTTTGCACTGGACAGTTTTCCATGAAGAAAATGTTAATTGGCTTGTAAGTGAAAAATAAAAGTCACAGCCATGAACAACAGAAAATCCTGTCCCATGTCAATGCTCAGATTGGCGAGATCTCCAGGGATCTCCAGCACCACATTTGATCTGTTTTTCCCTTCCATAGACAAAAGCAAGGTTCTCCTTAGGATCAACAATCCAGGGCACTTCCATCCATTGGCAGCTTTTCATAATTAAACATTTCTCAATTATTGGTGTTTCTAAAATAGAACCAACTAAAAAAAGAAGTGTTGGGTCAGCCCAGCCCAGAGCAGGACACAGTGCTGGGTGTTTGCTCCCACTGCTCCTCATGAGCAGCACCAGAACATGGACTTTATCATAAGGCAGAGGGAACACAGCTCTTGCAGGGCTCNGTCCAGGCTGGGTCCAGAGCTTTGCACTGGACAGTTTTCCATGAAGAAAATGTTAATTGGCTTGTAAGTGAAAAATAAAAGTCACAGCCTTGAACAACAGAAAATCCTGTCCCATGTCAATGCTCAGATTGGCGAGATCTCCAGGGATCTCCAGCACCACATTTGATCTGTTTTTCCCTTCCATAGACAAAAGCAAGGTTCTCCTTAGGATCAACAATCCAGGGCACTTCCATCCATTGGCAGCTTTTCATAATTAAACATTTCTCAATTATTGGTGTTTCTAAAATAGAACCAACTAAAAAAAGATGTGTTGGGTCAGCCCAGCCCAGAGCAGGACACAGTGCTGGGTGTTTGCTCCCACTGCTCCTCATGAGCAGCACCAGAACATGGACTTTATCATAAGGCAGAGGGAACACAGCTCTTGCAGGGCTCAGGACACACAGCTGCCAAACCTCTTACAGCTGTCATGGTACAAATTCCACGCTGTGTCTGCAGCTGTTTTACACTTACAGATGTGCACAAGGACCAGAGCCTGAGGAGACTCCCTGTTACAGGAGCTGAGCAGCAATGCACTCTGTGAATCCCACTTGGAATGTGTTTCTTGCCAGAAGGAATTTTTCACGAGGTGAGTATTAGACTCCAGGAGGAGCAGAGTTTGTGTTTTCAGCACTGGGATTCACTGCAGAGCCTCTGTAGGCACCCAGGCTGCCCCTGAGGGGTTCTGATGAGGATCCAAGCCCAGACAGGGCACGAGCAGGATTTATGAAGATCTTTTTATTAAGCACAAAACTCCATCTGGTGTGAAGCGCTGCCGTGTTCTGACTCTCCTGGACTTTGTTTGTGTGATTTGCCCCCTTGCAGATGTAACACACCCACATCCACACCCACATCAATACATGAATTGTGGCACTCACATGTTTTCTGAAGAGGTCAGCGTGGGGGCCCAGCTGTGGGTCTGACTCACGGATGAACTGCATCACCTCCTCCACCGTCCAGGACNCCAGGAGGAGCAGAGTTTGTGTTTTCAGCACTGGGATTCACTGCAGAGCCTCTGTAGGCACCCAGGCTGCCCCTGAGGGGTTCTGATGAGGATCCAAGCCCAGACAGGGCACGAGCAGGATTTATGATCTTTTTATTAAGCACAGAACTCCATCTGGTGTGAAGTGCTGCCGTGTTCTGACTCTCCTGGACTTTGTTTGTGTGATTTGCCCCCTTGCAGATGTAACACACCCACATCCACACCCACATCAATACATGAATTGTGGCACTCACATGTTTTCTGAAGAGGTCAGCGTGGGGGCCCAGCTGTGGGTCTGACTCACGGATGAACTGCATCACCTCCTCCACCGTCCAGGACGAGGGGTCACGGCTGCTGAGCCGGGAGACGTCTCGGGAGCCCAGGTACCTGTCCGACCCTGGGGATGCCACACAGAGCTGTTATTGGGGGTCCCTGGCACTGCCCCACAGCCATTCCCCCTCAATCCACCACTCAGCTCCTCTCCCACAGCAGGGCAGAGACACAGCAAGGGCCCCGTCCCAGGTGTGCCCCAGGTTCCTGCAGCGCAGGCCTGGCACCGAAGCCTTATTCCCTCTCCTTAGGCCTGACTTTTCAGGGCAGCCTTGTATACTGAGCCCTTGTCTCCTCTCTCAAGCCCCACTGCCCTTGTTTGTCCCCAGCTCCCACTGCTCCTTGTCCATGGCTGACATCTCCCACTTCAGCAGAACACCCTCCTGCCATTCCCACATCTCTTCCCATGCACAGTTTCTCCTCCCCTCCCAACACCTTTAGCACATCTAACATAGCAAAACTGGTTTATGTTTTCACTGGCTGCACCTTCTGATGGACTGAACCCACAGGTGACCTCCCATTGTCCAAAAGCACAGTTTGAGCTGGCACAGCTCCTGCTTCCAGCATGCACAGCCCCTTGTCTCAGCTCTGCCTGGGCGAGGCACCAGCAGCCTGAGTTTTTCAGAGGCTTTTACTGATGCCATGCACCTAAAATGACACTATTTGCAACCCCACGTGCTGCAATGAGCAGTTCAGCCCCTCCTCCTCCGTAAAGACAAGTGCCACTCATGCATCTGCCCATCCTCCCAGCCCCACCAGGCAACTTTCAACTCCCCAGCCATTCCCAGTCCATCCTAACAGACTCAGACACCTATTTATCACTTGGACACAGTTCAGCTCCTGCCTGCTCCTTTCTCCCCACTGACCTCCAGGTCCACCCAGTCACCAGCCAAAGGAGAAATGTCATCTGTCCATACTGCCACCTGCCAGGTGCCGTCACACCTAACAGACTTGGCTGGTTGTGCAGAGTCCAGCCTCTGGTACTTGCTAGAAGTCAGAAAGGTGTAACTGGAGTTGGAATAGCCCTTCATTGCCCAATTTACAGCTGCAGGGCTGTTCTGAGCTCTTACCCCCAGAGCTAAGCCTGTGCAGGGCAGAGGTGCTGCCCTGGCTGAGGCTAGAGGGCTGGTGCAGGTGCCTGTATCCTGGCAGGCGATAGTCTCTGGAGCTCCTGCTGTGGCTGGATGAATTGACAGAGTTCAAGGCAGAGTCCATGGGGTCCAGGCGAGGCTCTAAGGGCCCTGGGAGGCCATCTCCCAGGACAAAGGTTTCACCTGGAACGCACCAAGCTGCAGTTAGTGCACCCGAACGCCACGGCCCCGCGCTCCCGTGTGGGGCACAGCCACAGCAGCAGCAGCACTCGCTGGCTCCCAGCCCTGGCTGCTCTCCCCAGCACAGGGATCAAACCAGGCACTGCTGAGCCCTGGTATTCACCAGCTGCCAACCTGCAAATGGTGTCACCATCTGCCAGTGCCAGTCCAACCAGTGTAGTGANACATTTTCCACTTCAGCAGCACCCCCTCCTGCCATTCCCACATCTCTTCCCATGCACAGTTTCTCCTCCCCTCCCAACACCTTTAGCACATCTAACATAGCAAAACTGGTTTATGTTTTCACTGGCTGCACCTTCTGATGGACTGAACCCACAGGTGACTTCCCATTGTCCAAAAGCACAGTTTGAGCTGGCACAGCTCCTGCTTCCAGCATGCACAGCCCCTTGTCTCAGCTCTGCCTGAAAACTTGTGGGCGAGGCACCAGCAGCCTGAGTTTTTCAGAGGCTTTTACTGATGCCATGCACCTAAAATGACACTATTTGCAACCCCACGTGCTGCAATGAGCAGTTCAGCCCCTCCTCCTCCGTAAAGACAAGTGCCACTCATGCATCTGCCCATCCTCCCAGCCCCACCAGGCAACTTTCAACTCCCCAGCCATTCCCAGTCCATCCTAACAGACTCAGACACCTATTTATCACTTGGACACAGTTCAGCTCCTGCCTGCTCCTTTCTCCCCACTGACCTCCAGGTCCACCCAGTCACCAGCCAAAGGAGAAATGTCATCTGTCCACACTGCCACCTGCCAGGTGCCGTCACACCTAACAGACTTGGCTGGTTGTGCAGAGTCCAGCCTCTGGTACTTGCTAGAAGTCAGAAAGGTGTAACTGGAGTTGGAATAGCCCTTCATTGCCCAATTTACAGCTGCAGGGCTGTTCTGAGCTCTTACCCCCAGAGCTAAGCCTGTGCAGGGCAGAGGTGCTGCCCTGGCTGAGGCTAGAGGGCTGGTGCAGGTGCCTGTATCCTGGCAGGCGATAGTCTCTGGAGCTCCTGCTGTGGCTGGATGAATTGACAGAGTTCAAGGCAGAGTCCATGGGGTCCAGGCGAGGCTCTAAGGGCCCTGGGAGGCCATCTCCCAGGACAAAGGTTTCACCTGGAATGCACCAAGCTGCAGTTAGTGCACCCGAACGCCACGGCCCCGCGCTCCCGTGTGGGGCACAGCCACAGCAGCAGCAGCACTCGCTGGCTCCCAGCCCTGGCTGCTCTCCCCAGCACAGGGATCAAACCAGGCACTGCTGAGCCCTGGTATTCACCAGCTGCCAATCTGCAAATGGTGTCACCATCTGCCAGTGCCAGTCCAACCAGTGTAGTGACAATGGTCTCAGACTGGAGCAGCAGCTCCTTTGTTCAGCTACTCTGTTCATGCCATCAGCAGCTGTGGCCCAGCCCTGTGGCCTGACTGCCCTGGGCCCCTCTGTGTGGGGTAGGGCAGGGCTGTCCCACCTGGATGCCAAAGGACACAGGACTCACAGACAGTCCTGAACAGGAAGGGGAAGGGATGTTCCCTGAGGGGTCACACACTGCACATCCTCAGCACCAGCGTGCAAGGGAACTGCCCTGGTGTGTGGCACTGGGGTGTCAGGGACGTGCAGAGCAGGAGGGAGCTGTGCCATAAGGGCCAGGCAATGCTCTCAAGGTGTGCTGGTCCTCTGGCCCCCAAAACAACACGCTGGTGATGAGCTCCTCATCCCTCCCGGCCTCCTGCTGGGCCCTTTTCCAGCCTAACCACATCAGAGGCCAACTCCCTGTACTGGAATATGCACAGAGGGCCTGGGCTGAGGCTCTCCTCAGGCAGGGTACTAGAGCAATACTGGCTACCTCACCTTCTCCAGAAATGCACTGAATTTGCAGCTGTGCATGGCACTATTGGGATGGAGGGGCTGAGGAGATCTCCAGGGTGACAGGCTGCATTGGCTGAGCCAGCAAGATCTGCCTGTGCTGTTGCACTGTGACAGCTCCATTGCAGGGCCACCTTTGCAGGTTTTACTAGGGCACAGCTGAGCCTCAGCCCAGGTGCTCCTTGTCCCTCATGAGTCACCCTCAAATACTTGTGCTCTTCATGATGAAACACCTGCCATGGAGGGAAGCAGCTCCACAGTGAGGGGCGTTGCCTGTGCACTCCAGACCTGCCGGCACACGTGGCTGGGAGCTGCAGCTCCTCCAGCAGCATCTGCAGGGACCCTGAGGGCAGCTCACAGCCCTGAGCTGCTGCCACTCAAACACCACGGCAGGTGACAAGGCTGAAGAAGCCTGAGCACTGGCCAGGCCCTGGGTTCCTTCCCTTGCACTTCCCAGACTACAGGAGCAGCAGGTGAGAAGCCAGCACAGTGCTGCTGTGCTGAACTGGGATCATGGTAAGGGTGCAGGATCTGCAGCTTGTGAGACCCAGCAGCTGTTGAGATGTTCCCAAATTCCCTGCTGTGCTGATCCTGCCACGCTGCAGTGAAGGGAAGTGCAGCTTGCCAGAGGCTGAAGTGGTTCCCAGGTGCTGCAGACATTGGGTACCATTGACTGGGGCAGCCTCTCCTGACTACACCTGATTTGCTCTTGCTTCTATGAACTATGGCACTATTGTGAGAGCTGGGATCTTCTGCTCTCGTGTCCTGCTGCCTGAGCAGAGATCCAGAGGCCAGTGCAGCTGGTGCAGCCCTGGCCTTCCAGGGCTTCACATCATAGGGATATGAATGGGAACACTTGTCTGGCTGTTGGCCAGCCTGCTGTGGGGTTATCACTGGGTAATTGCTGTTCCCACCTCAGGGCTTTGCCACTCTGCACTTGCTGCCTTTCTTTGCTTTTAGGCCTCTGGGATGTGCCCAGAAACAGCAGCACAGCCTTAAAATCTCAGGTACCAACTGCTGGTGTGCAGACTGCTACCCCTGGTGACCTGTCCTGTGCTGACCCACTTGTCACTCACTTCCTGCATGGACAGGAGTGATCTCACCTGCTCTGCATGCATAAAAAATGGTTTGCTGACTCATAGCTATTCCTGAATAATTTCAAACCCCTCCTGCACTCCCACCATTGCATTTCAGTCCCAGACTGGACACAAACCAGAGCTGGCTGCTCTGGAAACCTGCTGGAAATCCCTTGCCCAGCCAGACCCACCTGTGGATGTCACTTACACCAACGGGTTTTCACTGTAGCTGCTTCCAAGCAACTACATTTGGTCTCCTGTTCAACAGGACAGTTCTGTTTAAATCCCAAAATACTTCCCATTAAACATCTGGGGAAGGGTGCTGACTGCCAGGGAAGGACAGGGCAGGAGAGGGGTCAGTGGGCACAGCCCTCTGAGCTGTCACAGGACTGTGGCTGTGGGCATGGGAACAGGTCCAGGCTGTGCATCTCAGCCCTTCTGAGGTGACAGAGAGCTTCAGCTTGCCAGGAAGTCCTGGGACACTCACCCACACGTGCTGGGTCACATAAACACACGTGTGTGAGTGCTCCCAAAAACCCCCAGAGCTCTCACAGCGGGGACTGGCATCAGCAGAAGGAATTTCAGGGCCCAGTCTGGGAGGCTGGGAGAGCACATGCACAGGTTCCTGTTGGTGCAAGGCTGAGGATCCAAAACTCACCCTCAGAATTGACTTCATTCAACAATTAACACAGGAATTAATTCATGACAGGAATGTGCTGTGATGCATTTGGCAAATATGGGATCCTGTTCTCACATGCTGGTGATCACACACCCAAGGACCACAGATAAAGCCCTGGAGCAGGATATTTTTTGCCCAGGAGGTAAAACTGAAGGCACACAGTGATCTCCAAGTTCCCTATCCCTGCACAGGTGAGTGCCTGGTTGGGCTGTAGCTCTGCAGCAGAGATTTTCCCAAATTTGTGGCAGGGTCAGTGCAAGAGAGATTGAGGGTTTTCCTAGAAATACAAGCACACACACTGCTCAATGAATGGTATTTCCAGGGATGGGAGAAGGAGATGAGGCAAGAGGGGAATGATTCCTGCCCGTGGGAATCATCTGTAGACAAGATGCTCCTGCAAGTGGCAGGGCACAATTGCACTCAGGCAAGATGCAGAATCCTTCACCCCTGATAACCAGAGCTGCAGGAGGAGGTGGCTGATCCTTAGGCAGACTTCCTTACACAAACTGTTGGATTTAACTAAAGGCTGGCAGTTGGCACATTGTAGGGAAATATGCCACAATTAGTGGCTGAGAGGCAGGGAGCAGATAATTAAAGTTTAATTAAACAAATAGTGCTATAGACTCAACAGTGTCGTTTTACTGCTAAAACACGGGAGTTTGGCCACAAGCACAAATGTGATTTGCACTATTCCTGAACACCCACTGCTTCCAGCAAGTGATGGGCTGTGAAGGCAGGTCCCCACTGTGCTGGGACTGCAGTGGTTCACTAAAAAGCCACACAAACATCACTGGATGCAAGAGGAAAAACAATGTGAGATGTGAGATCCTCTCCCCATGTCTCTGCTTCTTGCCAAATGCACGGTGAATGGAGATGTCCCACTGCTGCTCACAGCCTTCCATATGGCACACTGGGGGGTGTTCAGGAGCTGCTGTCTGAGACAGAGCTCATTCCCATGAGAGGATGTACCTTGCCCAAGAAATACTCAATATCTGAGTATTTCAGCTGCATATTCTTAAAATATATCCTCTGAAATGCAAATATTCCTGCTTGAACCTCAATTTCATGGTGGAGGAGGATGTATTCATTACAGCTTTTAGCTGTGGGATAAGAATGAATTTCTGGATGGAATTTGAAACTGCACCTCATTGCTCCCTGCTTGGATGAAGAACAGAACCAGACCAAGCTGCTGCAGGAAGGATCACCCCCCTCACATGCAGACACACTTCCTGCCCCACTTGTTTTTCTGTGTTTTTCTGGAAGAGGCTGGAGAATTCTGGCATCCAGATGGCACAACCCATTTGAAGGCCAAGAGATAACTTTATAGACTTTGAAGGAGACTAAGAATCCATCTTGTAGAAACCTAATGAAGGCTCCTCCTTGGAGTTACCCATTATGGAAACCTTCTCTCATCACTGACAATACAGAATGTGCAATATTCACCACCCAACCAAGGCATCTGAACCTTTGGAGCAATCCAGCACTCCAAGAACAGGCTGAACACTGCATATCCCACCTGCTGGGGGAGAAGGAGGGGCTGGGCTGTCCCAAAGGTTACCCAAATGCAGTGGCTGATGCATCAGAGGGGAATCAAGGAGAGCAGCACCCATTTGGAGGTGAGAAACAGAAGGGGCCTCAGGGAACAGTTTTTTGACTTGTCAGTATGCTGGAATAGATAAGGCACTGCCACACACCACCTCTTCAGCTCTGTGACAATTAAACCCCACAGTTTTAATCACTAGACAATGAGATAACGAGGGCACTAGAAACTGTCCATCATAGAATGATGAAATAGTTTGGGATGGGAGGGACCTTAAAGACCATCCAGTCCCACCCCCTGCCATGGGCAGCAGCACCTTCCACTGTCCCAGGCTGCTCCATCCCCATCCACCTGGCCTTGGAGACTTCCAGAGATGGGGCAGCCACAGCTGCTCTGGGCAAGTTCAGCCCAGCTGTGCTCAGAGACAGGGTCAGTACTCTGCAGAGCACAGGACACAGGGATGGACACAGACCAAAATCACCCACAGTGGTGCCAGGCTGGGCACTCACACCTGGGATCAGCAACCCCAGCAAAACCAGGGAAATGGGGATTCTAAAGGGACAGCAACAGAGCACGAAGCCACTGAACTTTGAGCCCACCCAGGAGTCTCCAGCAATTTTTCAGGGATTTCAGTCACAAAGAATTGTGACTAATACCTTGGCAGATTTCACCATCCATTAATGAAAAGCTTCAGTAAGATTAAATCTTCAGTCTGCATTATGAAGGGTTTGCAGCTCAGAACAAAAGTGGGAGTGTTTTTATTGAAGATTACTCAGTTCGGGGAGTCCTCCAGCTACCTGGACTTTGTGGAAATCTCCCACATGTGCATGCAAGGGACACCTGTGGATCCCACAGCAAAGAGGACATTCCTGCAGCTGCTGTTGGGAGCATGGCCCAGCACATCTGCACCAATGGTGTCCCGAGGGACTCTGGGAAGCAGCAGCAGTGGGATGGGAACGGTGTGGCTGAGCTGGGGGAGCCAGTGACACCCCCCGGCTGTTTTAGGGAGGCCTGTGAGGAACAAGATGAGATCCAGGGAAAGGGCAGCAAGTTGCTGCACATCAGCATCTGTACAACAGGCTGCAGCAAACCCTCAGGGAAAAATCCTGGGGCAGATTGACTGAGGCAGCTGGGCAGGTCGAGCACTGTTAATCCCATGCACAGCGAGGGAAACTAAAGCAGATGATGTGGTGTGAGATGATGACTGGCAGGGTTAGGAGGAATTCCCGCTGCATTCCACATGCCTGACACATCCGTGTGGGGAACCTGCCTCACCACAGAGCAGCTCATCCACTCCCCTCTGGAATAGCAAGCACAACCCACGGCAGGGACAAGCAGAGCAGCTCCCTGAAGGCACGGCTGGGTTTGGCAGGGCAGATGTGACCCTGCTGCAGCCGGGACAGGGCGCTGGGAACAGCCTGGGGAGGAGACACGCTGTGCTCACCTTCCAAAGGGTGACGGTCATTCTTTGGTAACTTGGGGGAGAGAGGAGCACTGTATGGAGGGGGATCTTGGGAATAGCGCTTTGTACCCCGGCCTGGTCCCTGCAGAGAGCCGTCTAACGAGCTGCTTCTGTCTAGGAAAAGAGAAGAAGCCCTCTTTAGGAGTGGAGGCCTCCTGGGAACTGCAGTCTTGTCAGAGGCCCCTGAGCCTTGTGTGCATCGCCAGCCTGGGCACCCACCACCTGTTCAAGTTGCAATCCAGCACATCTGGCAGGGCTCAACAGAGCAGAGTTTGCAGGTTTTATCAGAGAAAAAGGGTGGTGAGAAAACTAACAAAGAGTCTTAGCCATGTTTTGCCACATTTCACCCAGATATCACCTCTAATTGACTTAAATCCATTTCTCCTCATTTTACACCTTGGCACATCCCACAAAATTCCTGCACCTTTCAGATGCACATATAACCTCTGGACAACTGGCAAACAAGCCTTGGATGATGTGCAACCCCTCTGTGCTATCCACAGTGCTGGATTAAACCCTACTCCAATTTTCAATCTCCCCCCTCCACGGACCCCTCAGGTGCTGTCAGTGCTGCTCCTCTCCAGACACATCCCAAGGATGGGACTCTCCATATCCTGCACAGCAGACCCTGGGATGGGCTGGGACGTCTCTGCACACACGGCGTCAGTGGGTGGATGGACAAGGAATGGAAGCACTGACACTGATGGGGACAGCAGCCAGGTAAGTGACACAGGGGTGGCACACCCTGTCCCAGCTGAGGTGCCCCTCCAGCTGCCCCCTGCTCACACAGGCCAGCAGCTCCCAGCTGGGCCCTTGCAGCCACCCCGAGCATGGGTGACACGTGATTCCTGGGGGTGGTCACAGAGGGGTCAAATGCTCCTGCACAAATGCCAGGAGCCACCAGCAGCCTGGAGCAGCTCTGACAGCTGGCACAGGGCAGGCACAGGGGCAGGAGGGGCAGCAGGTACGGCGGGGAGCAACGGGACTGACACCAAGGGAGATGCAGAAAGCCCAACAAATGGGGGTACAGGTGAGGGGAAGCACCAGATGGGCACAACTGAGTTGATTAAGGAGAAACACAAAGGTAGAGAAGGCACCTGTTCAATTAATATCCTTTAGGGAAATGAAAGAGCTGCTTGCACTGAGGCCCTGGGACTCCATAGGAGTATGACCAAAAATCACTGTGACATTGCCAGAAAAACAAATTCCATCCTCAGGATGAGTTCCTGTAAGAAACACTCACTGCCCAAAGAGGGAAACACATGCTCTTGGTAATGTCCTTGGGTAGCCCTGTGTCAAACTGCACCTTCTTCACCCAACAGCCACAGAACCAAAACACAAGGTGATGCTTTACAAAGGTTTCATCAAATTTGGTTATTTTTTTAAAGTGGTTGATGTTAAAAGTAATGCAAACACAGCAGGTCAGGTTATAGAAGTTAACCCTAGAAATCAGAAGTGAGGTCGGTGTAAATTAATGAGAGGGTAAACCAAAAACAGAATTCTGATTTTAAAGGACAAGTTTTAAGAAAATACAGAAATGGAGTAGCAGACAGAGCTGTACTCAGATGATCAGGAATAAAAAGAAAATGCCTTCAGTTCCAAAATGACATAAACCTCATGAATGTGTATCATCAAAGAGGAAATCATCTGAGAGGGAAGGCTATCAGTGGATAAATGCTCACTTTGAGAAGGATGCTGAGAACAAGCAGATCATTTACTTGGATGAAAAAAAGCCCTGCTCAGCATGGAGCTGTACACCCCAGAGGATGGGGAGTGCAGGGGTGAAGGGAGGTTTTTAACTCATTCTGTGTTTTGGACCGTGCAAAGGCAGAGATGGGCCCGTGTTTCAGCCACAGAAGGAACAAGCACTTCAGCACAGAAGGGGAACAGAGTGAGGGGACACTGTGCAGAAAGGTGAGGATTGAGAGAAAAGGAAAAAGGGCTGTCCTTGCCTCCCAACGACAGGACAGCTGGGAGGGATATTTCACCTCTCCTGCCTTGGGAGGCTGGTGGGGGGAAGAGCAGCTCACCTGCCATGCCTGGATGGTGCTGAGGGCCATCCCAAAGCCACCAGCATGGACACCTTTCTGAGCAGTGACAGCCACTCACCTCATCTTGTCAGGCCACTCAGGGCTTCTAATTTAGGACAATGCACCTTGCACCGAGTGCACTGGCACCTCCTCCCTGCCTGCAGAGCACATCTACACACCTGGCTCAGGTGTTGATGCATCTGTGGCACCCACCTGCACTCAGTGCACTTGTAAACTGACAGATGGTAGATTTATGGATATATGGATATAAATATATGGATATATGGAAGAAAAGTCTTCCCTGAGGGCGGGGAGGCCATGGTACAGGTTGCCCAGAGCAGCTGTGGCTGCCCCATCCCTGGCAGTGTCCAAGGCCAGGCTGGACAGGGCTTGGAGCCACTCGGGATAGTGGAAGGGGTCCCTGCCATGGCAGAGGGTGGAACAAGATGAGGTTTAAGGTCCCTTCCAATCCAAACCATTCTGGGATTCACTTCCAGCTGCAGCAATGCTGAGCAGTGGGGGCAAGGCTCTAAGGATAAAAGAACCAGGACAGGAACCAAAATATCCACCATCGACTAAGTCAGACAACTGAACATCCCCAAACTGGAGACCTGAGGGTGCAGAGGGAGACAGGAATGACCATGCACCTGAAACTCTGGGTCTGCTGCAGTAAATCCTAACAGAACTCAGCACCACATAACAGAGTCACTTGAAATGTGGTGCCAATGTTTGAAAAAAGGGTGGAAAAAAAGATTTTTACATGAAAATGCTTATGTCCCACCTCAGCAGCACCACAAGGCTTGTGGCAGGCTCTGAAGGGAAGGGCAAGAAATACACACAGCACATTCTGTGGTAGGTGCTCATCAGAGGAGGCCAACCCAATACTGGGGAAATCCTGATCTATGACACGAAGGAAGAGAAATCAACCTCAAATACCTGGAATTCAGCAAGATGTTACATATAGGGAGCCACCAGCTGAGACAGAACATGAACTACCAGGAGCCTTGTTCTATGCACAGAAATCTGATTTGAGAGGTAAAGCTGTTGGCAGCACACTGAGAAGGAACATGAGGCTGGGGGCAATTGCCAGTGAATGTGCCTGAGGATCATCCTTGAGCCCACTGTCATTTCATAGCTGTAATAACTCTGGCAGAAATTTTAGAGATTTACCGATAAAACCTGCTGATGTCTTCCCATGTCAGGCCAGAGAAAGTAACATTTAAAATCAGGCAGGAAGGATATATACAGAACCAAGAACCAGTAAGGAGGAAAATCCAGCAGCTAAATCCAGATTGTGTACTTGAAACACTGTCCCATGAGCTGGTGCTCTGCAGGTGACAACAGTGGACGAGAAGAACAGTGTATGTGACCAGGACAGGCTGATCATCACCTGCTACAAGGTCACAGTGAGTAAAAGTGACTGCAGAGACATTTCCTGTGGTCATGGTGGTGCCAGTGCTGTGGCACCAGGTCCCCATGAGCTCCTTTCCAGAGTGCTGGGTGGCACTCTGGCCACCCCATGAAGTTTAAGTCAAACCAACACTGTCTAAGGAGAGAGAAAAGCAGCCAAAAGATGAACTCCTCTGAGGGCTACAACTGCTCTGCAACTACTTCCAGAATAAAGAGAACCAAGTTAAGCTAAAAGACAATATTAAGACCAGGAGACACAGACACCAAGTTGCCCAAGAATAAATTAGGGCTGGAAATTACAACATAGTTTCTAAACTCTCAGCATAAAACCCTGGAGCAGTCTCCAGTGGAAAAGCAAAATCTGCAACTCCAGAGTTAATCCAAGAAGCAGCACCAAGTGCTGTGGTGCTGTAAGAGCAGGAGCCAGGGCTCAGAGGTCCAGAAGGTCTCTCCAGCCCTGTGTTTTCAGATGGCTCCAGCTCACATCATGTTCATGTTGCTGTGAACAGCAATCAGCTGCCCAGCTCCCTGCAAATGGCTGTTCTGATGTACAGCTCAGTCTGTTTCTCCTTATTTCCATTTACTCAGTAAGGCAGAATGGCAGGACACTGCTGACCTAAGGGTTGCTGCAGACCTTCCCTGTGCCCCAAGCACACACACCCCAATCCTCCGTGGCACCCACAGAGGTGCTCCTGCAAAGCCAGTTTGTTCTGGGAACTCACACCAGCTCCCAGTCCTAACCAGTGGCCGTTGACTGGAAGAACCAGCCCCATACAATACATTCCTGCACTGGAGAGGAAACAAGGCAGGACATGCAGAGCTGAAGGTGAGACCACAGCAGCCCTGACATCTGGTCTGATTTAAGGATGTACAACTCCACCCTCACTGCTCCATGACCAGCCCAAACTTCCCAAAATCACCAGCATTGTTTCCCTGTCCTCACCAGAAGCCACTGTAATGTGTAGACAATAAAGTTTACCACCTTCTTTCAGGTGCCTGAGAAAGGTATTACATGAGGAGATGCCCAAGAAGCTCAGACATCAGGATGAACTGCAGGACTAGGTGCTGTCACACCTCTGACTGTGGTTAATTTTTCTTTAAGTGCTGCAAACACTCTGAATCAGAGCTCAGGATGGGCAGGTCTCAGCATCGTGTCAGATCCGGTGCTCTGCCCGAGTTTCCCTGAATTCTGATTTATACTTTCCCACTCTGCCCAGCAGCCCAACTCTTGGCACAGTCACAACTGATCTCTCATGGAGGCTGGAAACTCTGAAATGTGAGCTCATCCATGCCCAGAGCTGGGTGCTTTCCCTCATACTCAAGTTTCCTTCTCTCTCATGACCACAGGGTACGTCCACACTGAAACATGGGGATTTCTTCTGTCTGAGGGCTCCTCAGGGGACAGCCTCCAGTCCCAGTAACTAGTCATGCTGCTCCTGTCCTTTCATATCCTACAGCTCCTCTGCTCCTGGCCCTGCTGGCTCCAGACAGGAGGAAGCAGAGGATGGGAAGATCCTCTTGCTCTCTAGATTCTGCCTAAGGTGCTTTGTGAGGTGCAATGAATGGAAGCACTGTGCCATTTGAATGTTGCTCCTACACCTCATGCTTAGCAATTTCTCCTTAAACAGTTCTTCCTAAGTGCCCATCTTTTACGTTCACACAACTTTTGCTTTTCTTGCCAGAACCATAATTATGCAAAGGATTAACTTTGGAAAGACCTCAAACAACAACAACAGCTATTTGCTGACTAGAGGGGGAAGAAAGCAAGAGGAGAGGAGATCAACACTTGTCAACCACCTAAGAGGGTGCAGCCAGCTTTGATCCTCTCCATGACTGACATTGCTGGAGCAGGGGCTCCCCCAGAACCCCAGCCAGCCTGTGGGGCAGCCATCACCCCAGGCCTGCTGCCACTGCCCAGCACCGTGGGGGAACTACCAGGCTTGATTTCCACTGCTTCTGCTTCAGAGCAGTTTTGCAGCCTGACAATCTGCAAGGTCCCTTCCACTGTCTTGCTGGGGTGAGCTGCTTCAATGCCATACCAAGAAAAACAAAACCACCTCTGCCTTGGACTGCTGCATGAGCATCACCCCTAACCAGGACATGTTGCCACTGAGGGCTGGATGCCCTGGCTGCTGCCAGCAGATCTACAGCCAGCACAGACACCACTCTGCTTTAATTAATTTCTAATTACAGTTTACATGCTGCATGTTATCACTCTCCCTTCTCATGCAGTGCTTCACCTGAATTCCTAGCTGTATGAAGTCACCACAATCGGATTACAGGAAGCGGGAAGGACTGGGGGATGAGGAAAGGAGGGAAGACAAGGAGACAGCACGAATGAGCGGAAACCTACAGCGGAGATGGAAACCAAACTGACAGGCAGAAAATGCAGCTGGAATCCTACACAACAAGAGCCCTGCAGGCATGTGCACGACGCTGGGTGTGATGTAATGAACCCTGTGAGAGGGCTCTGGAACAGGAGCCTGCCTTTGGAGATAGAGATAAAATCTGGGTTAAGACACGGAGCACCTGGGTCCCTACAGTGCCGCCCCCGCCCCAGCTCCTACCTGGTAGATACCTGTCGTGGTCGTGGTGTGAGCGCTGCATGTGGCTGTTCTGAGTGAAAGGCTGGTTCCCAAAGAGGTTGTCACTGCGCAGATTGTGGCAGAGCTTCTCCAGGAAGCGGAGGACGTAGGTGATACTGTTTACTGCTGGCAGGTTCAGAGTGTGCTGTTCCCGATCAAACACAGCTGGAGACAGAAACAAACAGAGCCCAACACGTGAACCCCCCGCCAAGGCGGGAGGCTACGCCCAGGGCCGCACAGCCAGCTCCTGGATCTCAGCATCGCCGGGGCTGTCGAGAGCCAACAAAGCCACTGCCTTCCGCTGCCGGGGCAGGCCAGGACCGGCCCGCTGCACCCAGCACGGGGCCGGGGCAGCGCCAGGGGAGCCGCGTCCGAGGGAACCGAAAGGATTCGAGGAGGGGCCTGAGCTCGCAGATCCAGCTACGCACGGGCTTAAAGGAAAATTAAAACCCGGGGTGTTCCTTGTGTTTCCGTGAGGAGTTGTGGAATCCCCCCTTGTTGTGGCTCTTCCCAGGGCTGGGGCAGCGCGGGGGGCCGGTCGGTGGGGCAGGATTGCTGCCCAGGCTGATGCCAGGACTGAGCACTGTGTGCTCCAGCAGCTGTGCCCGCAGGCCATGGGAACTGCTCCGCTCTGAGCCAGCTGTTGCTTCACTGACACACACGTGTGGCAAGAAAGAGAAGACAGAATTCTTCTGTCTGCCCCTGGCCTGTGGCTGCAGCGAGCTTCAGGACAGACATCTTCCAACGAGAGAATTCTTGCAACAACCTCTCTGGAGGCAAAGTGCTGCGGGCCCGTTCTCACCTGAGATGACCTCTCCCCCGTGGCCTTGTTTTAAGAAGGAGAAGACTGTTTTCTGATGATAAGCGCAATCAATGCAGGCCTGTACTGCTTGCTGCAGGACAACAGAAGCTCGAGCTGGTCCAAAATGGTCTGGCAGCTGCTGAACTTTCTTCTTGTCTAGGTGGGGCCCAGTGCTGCCGTTCTTGTTCAAGTAAATGCAAACTGCCAAGATGAGAAACGTGTTTGCTGTTAACCCACTCAAGAAAGCAAGAAACTGATGCCTAAAATCCAGCCTGAGAGATGCTGAGATTTTAAGACTGTCCAATCACTCACAAAGTGGAATCCACCATGACTGCCTGACTGCATCCTCACAGTGGAGTCGCTTCTAGAGGGGAATCACCTCCAAAATCTTCCTGCCTCATGCTCACCTTCCAAACTGCTGCTGTTTTTCCCATGCTCTCCCCTGCAGTCAGGTAAAGTGGTTTCCATGCCAGCCAGGTAAGGTGGCTGTGATGTTCAGAGGGGAAGAAGGAATGCAACCCCCACTTTCTAGGGGTTCCCACAGCATTTCCTTTTTAGGGAAACTGGCTTCTTTAGGTTCCTCTGAAAACTGGCCAATTACATTCTGGGGAAACAGAGGGCTCAGCCCATATCCAGTGCTTGACTCAACATGTCAAAAGCAGCTTTGCATTAGACTTTCCTGGCCAGATTCATCCTCAGCTGTAGCAGTGCATACACTCTTCACTGCTGCTCCTCCTCCCCTGTTCCCTCCTGTCCCTGTGTGCCTTGACATCCTGGCTGGAGCTGGACAGATCACAGTCCTTCAGCACCTCCTCTGCCCCTTGAGCAGTTCCAGCAGCTGTGCCTTGCATGGTGTGGGAGAGCTCACAAGGGGTGCTGCACACCCGACTGCCCCCGGGCACAATGGGCCACAAGTGTCCCTGGAGAGCTGTGGAGTCACCAGCATGCAGGGGAAAGGGGTCCTTGCACCCAACAGGTGGGCTTGTAATCTTCCTACTTCGTTATTTCCAATAGAATGATAAATGAACTGCTGCTCTGGGCTCACGTGCCTCTCTCAGGCCAGCCTTTCTGGAGTGGTAAGGATTGCTGCTTTACAGGCTCAGGAAGAAATGAGACTCTCTCAGGGTGTTGCTGCCTGCCTGCTGCAGTTCCTAACTGTGCAATCCTGTCAAGAATGTGGTCCAAGACCCTCCTTACCTGTGGGAGCCTGCATGGCAGAGCTGGGGATTGTAGCAGCGTCCTGGGGCACAGTGCTTGTGTCTGGCTCTGGGGTACTGGTTGTTGGAGAGGTGGGTGCTGGGTTCAGCAATGTCCTAGGTTTCCTCTGCAGAAAAAGAGGAGATATTTCTCCTTTTACCCCTGCTCTCCTTTACCACCCAGGATCACTACACTCTCTCCTCTGCATCCAACAGACAAGGCACTGTGGAACATGACACATTTCTGATGGTGATGACGGGGTGTCTCAAGAACCTAGTAATCAATACGTGTGTATTTTACAAACCACAACCCTGAAAAATAACAAGCCTGGGATCTGCCACCTCTGTTTGACTCAGACTAGCCACACACAAAGGACGGGAGAGCTTATTCTACCCTTTGGCCATCCTGTCATGCTCCCAGCATCTGCCATGCTACTCCACAGCCAATGCACTTCCAAAGACACGGATTCTTGATGGAAATGATCTTTAGGACACAGACATTCTCTACAGCTCTGGGGCTGGGCTCTGAGGATACTCCCAGCCCACACACCCCTCCGGTCTCCTACTTGCTGCAGTCACACAGCCAGAGGCTGAGACAAACGTGCACAAACACACGCATGCACCAACCCATGGCAGGACCTGCAGCACCTGCTGTTCACCCGCCTGCATCAGCATCAGCTTTTACCTTACTGCCAGGCTTGGGGCCTCTCTTTCTGGGGAATTTCAAAGGCTCCACTGACTTGGAGGGTGTAGGCATGGGGTGGTGGATTAGCGCTTTGGTCGTTCGACCACGCTTCTTCCCTGTTTTGCGACGCCTTTGCCCTTGTTGATGCCCCAAAACAGTCTTTGTGCTACTGTGCATGCTAGGTTTCTCCGAGTTTACTTCGGAGGCAGGTAAAGGGCTCTTTGGAATCACAACTGAAATAAAAAGAGAAAAAGCAAATGTAATTAAATCAGGTGAGAATCAAAACAAGAGCAGCCTCCATCTTTATACAGTGTCACATGGAAAAAAAACCTGGAGTACTCCCAGACCCCTGGGCGGGGGGATTGCTCTCCAGGCCAGAATAAAAACCAAACACACAGAGCCCCGCCTCAGCACTTGAGCTGGGGGACACTGGGGCTTATCCTGGATGGGCTGAACTCCAGAAGGATCATGCTTGCAGCCATACCTTCCTTCCTGAAAACAACTGGTACCTACAGCTCTTCCTTCTGCGAGTGGTGACCTGCCAACGGCCACGGAAAAGGCTGAGAGCCTTCCTAGGGAGGGATCAGTCAAGACCTGTCTGACAGTCACAGAGCCAGTGCTGCAAACTGGAAATCCCCTCTCTCAAGGCTGACATCAAATCTGTTCTGTCCCTAAATTTCCAGCAAACTGCAGTGGAAGGGGCCAGCTCCATCCTCGCTGCCTGCAAGGATTACTGCTCCTAGCCCTGAGCAACAGCTCATCTCAGCTGGACCAGCTGCCCTGCTCCTCCCACATACTACCAGAGGCAGCTCTGTTCCTCCTTATCTTCTCACTCTTTCCATCACAAAACCAGGTTCCTGGTATACCTGCCCACAAATCCTCTAAATTTGGTTAGTCATCTTGCCCAAGCCTGCTAAAAGCCATATATGCTGGCCCAGCTTAACAGACCAGTATTTCCTTCTGTTTTAAATTTCTGCTAAAAAGAAGCAAACCAAAATCCTGCTGCATTTTGAAAACTGCAGAGTGATCTTTAGGATGTCTTGGTTCTCAAATCTGGAAACCTCAATGTGTATGCAGGGAATTAGGAAAAAACACAAACAAACACTTTTGAAATCAGGGGCTTTGTAGTTAAGGAAAAAAGTCTTAGCCAGGGAAAAAGAGTGCAATAAAAGAATGATACCAGGATGGCACAACTGTGGGCAAATACAGAGATTTTTAAGGTTTCTGTAATGAGGATTTTAGGGGCGGTTACTGTGAACAAGGATTTGTTCCCCTGGCACAATGAAGTTGTAGCTGCCCCTGGATCCCTGGCAGTGTCCAAGGCCAGGCTGGATGGGGTTTAGAGCACCCTGGGACAGTGGAAGGTGTCCCTGCCCATGGAAGGGGGCGGAATGGGATGGGATTTATGGTCTCTTCCAGCCTACACCAATCCATGATTCTAAAGCTCTCCAAACTTCAGAGAAACTGGGTAGGGAATCACTTCATTTGAGATCTGCACAGTGCTCAGTGTCTAAACCAAGCTGTGCCACAATGAGGTTTCTCTAACGTGGAGGAAAAATTGAGAATTCTACAGACAAGCTGTGAGGCAAACCTGTGTGCTCAGCTTTACTAGTAACAAACCCAGAGCAATGGTGCATTTGGGAGGTTGGAATGCAGTAGGCAGAGCAGCTGGACTGCCCCCTTTGTTCCCAGGCTGGGATCACATCCCTGGGAGCTCAGTGCCAGCAAAAAGGAGACTGCTGTCAGATGAAGTCCTGGGGTGCAAGCTTTCACTGTATAATTTTATGTTAAAAAGGGATTTCATCTTTTGGTGAAATAAATGCAAGAAAAATCTGTTGCCCACTTCAGCTGTAATGACAGTACACATGATAGTCATTTGCCAGGCTTGAAAATTGGTTTGGGGATTTTGGCAAAAAAAAGTCCATAGCTGGGTGCATGTAGATCCCAGGATGGGACACCTGATGTCATTTGGCCACCCAGAGGAGTTCCCACTGTGCCTGTGCCCCTGGCAGCACATCCCTGGTCTCTGCTACAGCCACAGCTCCTGCAGGGATGGAGGAGCTGCCACAGCAAGGGAAGCTGTTCACAGCCTAAATGACATGTAAATGTGTAGCCAGCTCAGGCCAGAGAGACACAGAGTGTGACCTAGATTGGAGCTGTGTGCCCAGCAGTGCTGCTGAGCACAGCCCTGAGCACAGCCCTGGACAGGCACTGATGTTTTCCCTGGGGCTGATTCCATCAGACTGATGCAATGCACAGACATTTTTCTGACCCGGAGTGATTTAATGAAATGAGGTCTTATCCTCCCACAATCCAGCAGACTTGCCTGGCTTTTTGTTGGATTTGAACCAGAATCTGAGTAAACACCAGTCTGTGCTAATACATTTCTCTGGCCCTACCAGATGCACTGAGCTGTGGGAGGAGGAGACACCAAGAGCTCCAGAGCAGAGTCCTCCCA
>VXBB01000347.1:82694-106738 GCA_013399915.1 Illadopsis cleaveri | reverse complement strand
CTGTTCACAGGCTAAATTATATAAATTACATGTAAATGTGCAGCCAGCTCAGGCCAGAGAGACACAGAGTGTGACCTAGATTGGAGCTGTGTGCCCAGCAGTGCTGCTGAGAGCAGCCCTGAGCACAGCCCTGCACAGGCACTGATGTTTTCCCTGGGGCTGATTCCATCAGACTGATGCAATGCACAGACATTTTTCTGACCCGGAGTGATTTAATGAAATGAGGTCTTATCCTCCCACAATCCAGCAGACTTGCCTGGCTTTTTGTTGGATTTGAACCAGAATCTGAGTAAACACCAGTCTGTGCTAATACATTTCTCTGGCCCTACCAGATGCACTGAGCTGTGGGAGGAGGAGACACCAAGAGCTCCAGAGCAGAGTCCTCCCACCAGCTGTAGCTGCACATCAGTGGTGCAGCCCCCAAAACACAGGATTACAGCTCTGCCTCATCCCCAAGGCACCACTTCCAGTGACTGGATGCTTCCTAAAGGAGCCTGCAGTTTCTTTTCAGGTGCCTGTTATTTTCCTGCAGGATTTCAGCCCCTGCTGTCGTGCAGATGTGGTCCAGAAACACGGGACTGCCAAGCAGGGATCAGTGCCCAGCACTCAGCCCTGCCTGCACCCACCACAGCACCCACAGAGCTCCAGGGGTGGAAACAGCTGTGCCCAGCAAGCAGGATCATCTCACAGCTCCAATCACTGCCCAAGCCTCCTTTAACTGCCAAAAGCTTCAATTTACTGCATCTTATTCTTACTATTACTACATCTTAAATATTAAGGATCTAAAGCTATCAAAGAGTGTCCAAAGAGGGGCCACAAAGATGCTAAAGGGGGGCAACACAAGGAGCAGCTGAGGGCTCTTGGTGTGTCCAGCTGGAGCAGTGTTGCCCTCGGTTTCCTTGCTTGTGAATGTTTGGACTTTGGAGTTCTGCTGTCTCACACAGCTTCACATAAACAATGTGTATTTTTAGATTGTTTTTCATTTTTCTCCTCTGGGAGGAGAACTGTGATTGATGGTGATGTTCACCATCCAGGTTGAAGAAGTGGCGACCTTTGTAGCCAATCTCTTGATCTTTGTACAGATGTATCTATATGGAGTCAGATTTTAAATAAAGTAAAAGTCTCCCTGACTTCTGCTGTGCCTGCCTTGTCCTTTGTGTGTCCAAAACGGCGACAGAGCAGAGCACCCTGAGGGCAGAGCTCAGGGACCTGCAGCTCCAATCCCTGCCCTGGGCCAGGGACAGCACCCAGGGCACGGCTGGAGCTGGGCCAGGGCAGGCTCAGGCTGCAGAGCAGGGAAAGGTTCTTCCCCCAGAGGGGGCTGGGCACTGCCCAGGCTCCCCAGGGAATGGGCACGGCCCCGAGGCTGCCAGAGCTCCAGGAGCCTTTGGACAGCGCTCCAGGGATGCCCAGGGGGGATTGTTGGGGGGTCTGGGCAGGGACAGGGGCTGGGCTGGGTGATCCTGGTGGGTTCCTTCCAATTCAGGATCTTCTGTGATTCTGTGATTCATCTGGTGACAGTGCCAGCCCAACACTGAGCAGCTGCCAGAGACATCCTCACCTTCTTCTTCCTTGTACAAGCCACTGAGAGGAGCCACATTTTCAGAAAATCAAGTGAGGCCTCTCTTACTTAAAAAATCAACAGTTTGCTGTTCCTGAGTAAAGCAGCACCTCTCTGTGCTACAGCTTTGTTGCTCAGAGGTGAGAAATCTAATCAACTCCAAAGCTGGCCTTGCTTTGGAGGAGTTGAGCCACACAACCCTGAGATCCTTTCTGACCTGAATTATTCACTGGTCTGAACTCATAGTTATTTCAGTTCATTAAGGGGGCATAAAACTAATCATTGGAAATTTTCTGCTATCTTGTTTTGGGTCACACAGGCATCCAGGACAATGGCAGACATGGAGGAGGACGAGGAGGCTGGTTGGCATTGGATCCATTTGGCACAGTGAGAAACATCACCCTGAAGATGCAGCTCTTTGGCTGAACTCAGAGCCAAAGAGAAGCTGGGCACCACTGATGATGTTATTCATCACTGAAGGATTAGTTTAAACAAGAGTTCTGAGCTTTCTGCAGAAACAAAGAGACTTGACAGAGAATTCCTGATTTCAGGCTCTACTTCCTAATGCCAAAATATCCCCTGTCAGCTGATACATGGCACCTGCAGCTGCCCACCACACTGTGACTGGAACTTGCTAACAGGAGACTCTGCACCGTTGCCATCCACACTCTGAGGGTTAGCCAATGCTAGGAGGCAGCATTTGTCACCCATCAGCTTATCTGAGACTTGTCACAGCCTGAAGAAGACAAAATTATGTCCTTGGGACAAGAATTACTAAGTCAAAACGTGTAGAAAAATATGGAACAGAGAAGTTGAAGTTGCAGAAAGGTTTTCTGCCGTTCTCTCCTATTTACAAGATTCATTTCCCAAGAGCTACAGGAGCACAAATCCCAAATTCCCATTTTCTGTGCCAAGGGCTCTGTACTCTCAGATGCAGTTCATGTGCTTGTGCCTGGAGACATCCAGAATGGCCCCTGCAGTGTCCTGAAGTGCAGGGGGAGATTTCTGAGCACACCACTCATGCCCACTCCAAAGCTGCTCTGACAGATGTCCTGCAGGCCACCCCTCCAATGGTCCTTTGGTGCTCACTGCCCCTTGTCCCATCTTCAGCACTTCCTGGGCAGAAGCAGCACTCAGAGAGGTGGGTTAGAGAGACATTTCAGATAAGCAAATTTGCCAGAGAGCAGAAATCTTGTTGAGAGCTGGCTGAATCCTTCCCTGCATGAAGCACTTCAATCCTGAAGGTTTGGAGCTGGACAGGAACCGGAGCTCATTGCCTGTCCCAGAGTAAAATGTGAATGCTTCAAAGCCTTGTGATTCTTCCCAAAGCAGAGATCATCACCACTGACCACCATGAGCACGACTGGGACAGAAATACAGGCCCTGGGAAGGCTCCAGACCTGGACCTCTCAGAGCTCTCAGCAGACACGGCAGACACAGCACAGGACAAAGGGCTGGAGCCTGGGTGGGAGACATGGGCTCCTTGCAAAGACAGGGATTAAGAACAGGACTCCAAACCCTGGAATTTAAAGGTGAGAAGACAATTATTCTGATAATTTAGTATTTCCTGCAGGGATTCATGCTCTCCAGCCTGAAACACCCGTTTGAGCTGAGACCAGAGGAGATATCCAAACACAGTGCTGGGATCCGAGTGCTGCAGGATTTGGCACGTTCTCATGATGAGTTCTCTCTTCTCCCAAGCATACACTTTCTTTCTACACAAGAATTGTGTAGCTGCAGGTTTTGCCTACTGAAATAAGGTTCTTTTATTCACTAATCCCTTGGCCAGTGGTTACACAGTAGCACCCAAAGAAACCCAAACCCATAGTCCCTAAACTCTCCATCCCACTCATCCTCACCATGGGGGTGCATTATAATGTCTTTTTTGGGGAGGACATCCACAGGCACATGAAAAGCTGTAACTTCAAACTAAAGCAATGCCTTTTGTGCATTTATTGAACCTGAGACAGGCTCTGAACGTTCATCATCAGTGTCCCAAAGCTTACAAATCTGCATGGTTTGGAGCAGCACTTTTCATAACTGTTGGCACACACTCAGATGAGCTCTGTCACTGCAGATGCCACTGTACATCCCCCTGGCACGAGCTGTGCCATTTTATATGGTTGCTTTATTTGTTTTTCCAGTTGTTTTATTTATCAAATTAAAACAACTGAGGGGAAAAAAAGTCTCAAGAGTCACAGTGATATCAGCAACTGCTGTTTGCTATCTGCAGAAGTGTCACACTTTCATTCTCACAGCAGCATTCCTGTGTGTCCTAAACCATACTGGCACTTACACCCAGTGCTCTCTGAAGCAGCTCAGTAGAGATCCTGCAAACCTTGGCAGGTGTTCCCAGCACCTTGTGCCATGTCTCAGAGGTGTGGGGCAGCACACAACCTCAGCACATAACTTCAGAGCTTCAGTGACTTGCCTCAAGTGCCAGAGCAGTAACAGAACTGCAAAACAGCCCAAGTGTCCCATCTCTGATTGTAACCACACACAGAGACGTGGAAAAGAACTGGTGACTGCAGTTGGTGCTACTGGAGCTGAAGACAAAACCCCTATTCTGAACCTACAGGGTCTGCTCACACAATTAAACACCAGAACTCAGGAGCCAAGAGACCTCTCCATCTCCAAGGCTGCCCTTGGCACATCTCAGTCTGCCCTATCCACCCAGACATTGGCTAAACCCAAGCAGATGGTTCTACCCAAGCACAAGGTGCATCTGCTAAAATATCTTCTAAAACAAAACAGAGGCTTTACCCAATAACACAGCCCACAAGAGCAATCTGAGCCACTTGGGCAGTGTCAGTCCAGCTACTGCAACAGAAACCTGGAGGGGTCTGGACTGGCCAGAGACTACGTGGAAGGATGTGACACAGCCTCATCTGCCTCCAAGATCCTCACCAAAGGCTTTTACAACACCTCCAGAGCATTGGGATAAGAAGAAAGGTTTCTAAAGGGATAAATCAAGGATTACAAGAGGTAGGGGCAAAGAATGATCCTTGCAGAGGAGAGATATCTATGTGGGGAATACAGAGATGTGCACTGGGATCCACACTGCTCATCCATGAGTGACCTGATGAGGGCATGAGAGGTGAGAAAGTCGAATGATTCGCCCTGCCAGGGCAGGCAGGACTGTGGCAGCCCATGAGCAGAGATTGAGTTTCAGGGAGAGAACACAGCAGGTGACCATCCCAGCCATGAACAGAAAGCAGTGAATGTGGGGAAACCCAACTCCTGCCTTCAGCTGCACAGTGCTGGGCTCTGAGCTGCCTCATGCTCCTTCAGGATGGACAGCTCAGGCTGCAACACTCACTGCACATGAACAGCAGCTCAAAGCACAGCAGTGGCCAGAAAGGGCCAGAGAGAAAGCTTCCACTTTGGAAAAATGAGAGACCAGAACACTGGGTGTCACCAACTAATAAAAAATCCTAAATTTACTGGTTCAAATCAAGCAAAAAGCCTGCAGCTGATGCCTGGATGCTCATCTCCACAGAGTTCCAGACTTTCTGGGGACATTTCAGCCAGGGCTCAGCTCTGCCTTGCCTGCTGCACACCAGGACCCCCCAGACTGCCCTTCACTGGTCCTGTCAAAACTCATGGGTCACACTGAGCATTTTGAGAGTTCCTTCCCACTGCTTTGGCTCTTCTGCACACAACACCCAACACCTTTTAATGGTTTTCATCAGTTTCAGAGGCAGTAGCTTGTATTGTTACTTAGCAGCTTTTGAGCAGTTTTTTAAACATCTGTGTGCAGATATTCCTCAGTGAGGGGAAGTGCTCCAAGATGCAGCACAGCAAGGGTCAGGATGTGCCACACAACTGACACATCCCCCAAACTGCCCCGGGGTCAGCACCATCCCTGCCCTGCTGAGGACAAAATAAACACAGAGAAGTGACTGGTTTGTGATCAGAGACACACAGTGACAGCCTGTGCAGAGCAAGGATACCCAAGTTGTTGTCCTCAGCAAAAGTCACGTTCAGTTTTGTGCTGAGCACACAGATTTCCTTAGTCCCAAACCCAGGTCTTCGTTTCTTTTCCACACAGGAAAGAAATTAACTGCTCTGTATCCACTGAGTAGCATTAGGAAATGAATGGGGAAACTGAGTCACACATCTTTCCTACAAAACCCTGCAAAGTCTGGCACTTGGACAGGGAAAATGGCCTGTCCCACCACTGGAACTGCCAAGCAAGTTCTCCCTCAACAGCAGCTCAAAGCCCCTCATATCTCAGCACATTTGCTGTGGAACATCTGCACAACCAGCCACAAACAGGCTGGCAATTACATGTCTGGAGCCTGCAAGAGCAGCAGCACATTCCTGCTTCTTCAGCCCTTCTTTTCCCTACCAGCCCCCAGAAGGCAAAGCAAAGGAGCAGAAGGATCATGCTGGGAACAGACCTGGCCACAACATTTACACCCTGGAGAATGGCAGTTCTGAGCAGCAGGGCTGGCTCAGTGTGCTCATGCAGGTTACACAGGCAGTCCTCAGCAGAATTACTGCCCAGACTGCAGCAGGGCTGTTATTTATTCTCTGCAGAGTATCCTCATCACCCCCAGAGAAACACTCACCTGTAGGAGCCAGTGTGCAGCAACCTTTGCAGCCCAGTTACACAAAGCTGGTGGCCTTAGCTCACGCTCTTTTGTGCACTGTTTTTATTCCTCCAGTGCTCAGATACTCAACTCTGGGTCCAGCTCTCAAGGTCAGCCAGATGTTCCTTGGCACAGGGGCTGCCAGCTCCCCCAGCCTGTCTGGAGCACGGCTCCTCCTCCCACACAGCTCCCAGGTCAGACAGCAAGGAGCTGCAGTGAGCCTCCTGCAGCACATGGTTCAAATGCAGAGGGCAAGGAAATGCCAGGTTTATCTCCAATCACCCTCTTCTCATCCCAAATCAGCAGTTCTTCTCCTGTTCCCATCCCACCACCTCTTATTCCAAATAAACTGGCTGCAGCACAACCTGGGTTCTTGCTTGCTGTGATCACCCTATAACAGCCTCATCTGCACTTCACTGCAAAAATAAAGCTGTTGAAGCAGTGTGTTGTTTTAATCAGCTGTGAAGCAGCTTTGGAATAAAAACAGAGATTCTGGACTACAGAGAGGAGATGAGAACTGAGCTGGGCAGCTCCAGCCTGAGAACCACATTAGCAGGGTTGAAACTCAAGCTTCTGACCCAGGGGATGCACCAGTGGGAGAAAGGAGAGACAGAGGGGCAATCAGGAAGCTCCAAGAGAAATGACAATGCCCAAATCAGAAGAAAATCAAGTAGAAATCTGAACTTTAAGCCTGATTTGATCATCTCAAATCCAAGCTTTGTCTCCTGCATGGCAGTGCCCATGGGCACATGGTGAGTATCCAGTAGCAACAGAAGAGCCCACCTGTGACCCCTGGAGCTGTTTGGCAGAGGGAACACGAGCAGGACTGGCACCTTTGGTCCTGACACAGACAGTGACAACACAAATCAACTGATTTCACACCTCAGGAAAGCCACCATTGCAGCTCTTCCAGGCTCAGCCTCAAAAGAGGCCATAGCAGAGCCTGTCCCTGCAGGGCACTGCCAAAAGCACCAGTAGTGGCTTGTGACAGTGACATGTCTGGTCCTCAAGAAGACCCCACAGCCAAACTTTAGTGAGCAACCAGCCCACAGCCTGTGGAGCCTTCAGCTTGGGCACCATGCCCAGGCCCACCTGAGCCACACCTGCAGCAGGACAGAGCTTTGGTTTCTTCTCAGAAATGCAATCCCTGGGAAGTTTGCATGGCTCTGCTGCTATTTATACTCAATGTCTCAAGGACACTTTGCCACAAGAGACCACGACAGCCACACTGACTGATCACATCTTCTGCCCCTGGGAGAGAACTGCCAGGGGGTTTCCAAAACCCCACGCTGAGAATGGTTCTGTACTCCTGCCCTATTCAGGTTATTCAGGGCAGTTCCTGGGGTTTCTGCTTCTTCTGATCTTCTCTGAAGCTCTTTTTTTAGCTTTGGCTTCCAGGTTAAATATTAGCAGAACACTGTCAACTTATCAGTGCTCAAAGAATGAGGAGAGTGCTAGGTGGGTGTGGTTTGTTCCAACTTCTGTTATATTTTAAAGCTCAGAAGTTATAAGAATACCAAAGATCAAGAGAAGAACAAGGACAAAGTGCAAAAGGTCTGATCTCTGTAACACATCCTATGTGTTCAGGATGAAGCTCCTGAATTCCATAAAAATGCACACTCTGGCAACTTGGGTCTGTTCCCCAGAGCCAGAACTTGGCTCAAAAGCATTTACTTCCCCTCTCCAGAAAATGAGGAGGAAACAAAAAAATGAAGAAACTCCCTAGCAGGCCATGAAAAGATGATGTAATGTCCTTGCTTCCACAGAGTCATTGTAAAAATCCCACCAAAATTGGGCTTTTTCTCCCATATGCACCTGCCTTGCTCTGATCACACCCTGCCCATCAGCCATCACAACCACAAGATTGCCCCACCCCTGGCAGTGCCCAAGGCCAGGCTGGACAGGACTTGGAGCACCCTGGGATAGTGGAAGGTGTCCCTGCCCATGGCAGGGGGTGGAACTAGATGGGCTTTAAGGTTCTTTCCAGCCTGAAGGGGTTGGGGACTCCCCAGGTACAGCCTTTACAGACCTGTGTGAGAGGAGACTGGTCCATCATTCTGGCTCCTCCAGCACTTGCCCACATCAGAGCAGGACCCCTGTAAGGGACCAAGCTCCTGTCACCAAGGCTGGAATAAGGTGCCAAGCAGAAACAAGGTGTTGGAGTGTGAAATCCTTGAAGTGAAGATCTCTAAAACTGAGTGTTTAAACCCTTGCATCCTGATGGGAAATTCTGCTCTCCCTGTGGTTGTCCTACACAAACTGTCACCCTGGGCATAGTTTAAGCTGACTTCACTCTGCTTTCAAACCTCACAGAAGAGGCAGAGCCACCAGCCCTGCCTGCAATCAGCAGCTCAGGACATCCTGAGTCAGGCACTTTTACACCCCCATAAATAACAGCCCTGGAATACTCTTCTTCCTTGAGGTTGTCCAATTCCATCCTGAAAGCACTCAGACTCCCAGCCTGCACAGGCACAGCCCTGCACCATGTCCCAGTGAACAGGAGTGCTGTTACTGGTCAGGGATCCTGCAGAAACAAAGTGATGACCCCAGTGCTGTTCAACCAGACAGGGAGTTTCCAACAACAGGGTCCTGCTGAAACCTCCTGCCCAGACTCAGTAACACCCTGAGATATTGAAACTCTGTTCTGGGCCTGGAAGCACAGTGGAAAAGGGAAGTAAACATCCTGAGAAAGACCCAGATTCTCTGGGGTATGAAATATTTCAAAATAAAACATGAGGAAAAGTCAAGCTGAGAGGAAGGTCTAGACACTGAGAGTAAGGACAGGCTGGAGACCAGAGGAAACTGCTTTTTCCAGGTCAGTTCCTCTTCTCAGAGGCTCCTGCCAGCCTCAAGACATCACTCAGTAACCTCAGGTCTGTGACATGCCATGGCTCCCACTGAGCCACAGATTTGGTGTTTGCTGAGCCACAGGCACTGCCAGCAGCCCAGTGCCTCCTGCAGTGCTCGGCTCCCTCATCCAAGCCCCAAACCTCCAAACCCCACACATATTCCAGGACACACATCCAAGCTGAGCCAGGGTCACTGCTGAGAGCCTTGGCTCTGTGCTCCAAACACCTCACAAGATTTTTCTTGGGATCTTCCACCAGCAGCCTCAGAGGCAGCAACACCCGGGTCCCAGGGCTGCTTGTGTGTTACACACATGGATAAAAACCTGAACTCCTCTGTGTACCCTCCTTCCTCCTGCTGTTGGTGTGTGGCCCCAAACCAGCCATGCCAGTGCAAAGCAATGTCACTAAGCTTAATGTGTGAGCTGTAAATCCCAGCTCAGTCCTGAAGAGACAATAATTAACATTTTCCCATCTCCTCCAAGCACGAATGCACAGGAGCTCACCTGAGTGTTACCCTGCCAACTACTCCTGATGAGGCTCCTCTTCCCACCACTATGTTCTCACCCTGAAGAAGGAAGAGAAACCAGCCAATATCCAAAATAAAATAATAAAATACACATTACCTTTGCCCCTGGGCAGAAACCTGGCAGCTGATCATCATATTCCTTTGAGGAGATTAAGCAGTTAAACAACAAATCACATGACAGCAATGGTGGTGAGAAACGAAGAACTTCATGAACTTTCTATCCAGGGTCAGCATCTTGTAACCCCCTGGAGTCACCACAGGCAGCTCTGCTCCAGGGGTAATGCAGAGCTGTGAGCCCAGGGTGGATGGAGCTCTCCTTCAGCCTATCCACATGGTAACTAGCCAAAACTATTCACATTTGCTTGCTCTGCAGGCAGAGGGAGCAGCAGGCGAGGCCAGGCAGAGGGAGCAGGGTGTGAGAGCCCACACAGACCTGTGCAGGCACTGAGCAGTGTCCCCAGCTCCCACCAGCCCTGGCACGGTGGCAGAGGATGAGCCCTGTGTTAGCTCTGCCCTGCCTGCCTGGGCTTGGGGCTCTCTGCCAGCTGGGCAGCTGCCAAGGCAGCAATTCCAGTCCTCCAAATTCCAGAGCTGGAGCAGCTCCCAGCTCTGCCTGCCCAACCTTAACGCTTTCACTGCTGCCCCTCTCCCACAGCATGAAGTCACCTCTCTGTGTCCCAGAGCATGCAGAAGGGTGGAACACAGAGTGGCAAACCCATCAGGAACTCCAGAGCAACTCAGCATCAACCAGGGCACAGCCCAAAGGGAGGAATAGCCCAGGGACCTTCTGAGATACAGACATTGAGGGCTTTACCTGTGTCCCTGGGCAGGTGTGTCCCTGCTTCCTTGTGCCCAAGGTGACAGTACTTCCCTGCCCTCCAGTAGTAACACATGAAATATGGGAGCAGACTTACACTGTTAGAGAGAAACAGGTGTCTGTATGTGTGTGTGGGGGCAAGGTCCTTTCACAGGTATGGATTAAATACAGATTTCTCAGGATGGAGAAGGCCAGGAAGGCTGTCACTGCCACAGCATCCCCCAGCAGCAGCACTGTTGGGACTGTGCACACAGCCACTGGCACTCAGCTCTAGGAGAGTCCTGTAAAGGTCTCACACTTTTTGAACCAAATTCCAGCTAAGTTCTTGATACTGTGACACAAACCCTAGAAAATTGCCTGCATTTCTCCAAAACTTAAAGCTGGTGTTTAAGTAAGAGCCTTTTCTTGTGCAAAGACAGAGATTCTGTGGAAATTCTCAGATGCCTGAGCCCACATTCACACACTCAGGCAGAAAGCCCCATCCCACTTGCCCAGGCCCATGTGCCTTTACCTGGCAGAGACAGACCCTTCAGTCATCACCTCCTCAGGTGCAGAGCTCAGAGCATGAAGCCTCCATGCAGAGGTACCTAAGATCCTGCTTTAGTTGCTCCTCCTCCAGGGGCTCACAGTTCTCCATCCCACAAACCACTTCAGAAAGAAAAATAACTTCCCACGGATCCTCTTCCAATGTGTGCTTCCCTGACTACAAAGAACTGAATTTTCCTCTAGTCTGTGATTGGCTGAGAACTCCCAAATTTCCCACGAATTACAGAGGCAGACACATCTCCTCTCCACAAAACCATGCTTGGCTGAGGGGGATTTCCCTCATCCCACCTCCCTGCTGAGGGAAGGTGGCCCTGGAAACAACAATCATTAACCAGCCTCTGACCTGTTTCTTCTTTTTTCTCATTGATTTTTACCACAGTTATTTCCCTCTTCGTTTCCCTGAAGCTCAGCAGCAGCACCTCCATTTCTGTGTGCATCTCCCTCTCTCTTTCTCCCCAGCCATGATTTAAGGTAACTAAACAACCATCCTTATTCTTTGGGTCAATCCTAAATATTGATTTTCTGCACTGCTTATAACGGGGATGGACTCTCCAAAGCAGCTTCCCAAAATCCACTCCCCACTTAGGGCAGTGACTTGTCCTAAGAGCCCACAGGCATCCCAAAGAGCAGGATGGTTAGAAAAAGTAAAATGCATGCAAATATTTTTTCAAAGCAGTGGGTTTGGCTGGGCTGGAGCTCACTTTCTGCAGTAACTGTGCTGGGATTTGTGCCCAAGGCAGGGCTGACAACACCCATGGTTCAGCTGGGCTGGGCTGGGCCTGCACAGAGCCCAGCTCTGCTTTGTTCCCATGGCCAACATTGGGCTGGGGGGCACAGGGAGCTGGGGAGGGGCACAGGCATGCAGGCTGCTCCTCCTTGCTGTCTGACCTCCCTTTCCTTCTTTAACACACACATGTTCCCCAATGAAAGCTCCCTGGAGTGGCTGGCTGGGCCCCAGCTCCATCAGCTCCCTGCCCAGCTAAGCAAACACTGCTGGGAGTGGGAGACCCTGGGGATGGAGAAGGACCATGCCTGGGTGAAGCCCTGCACTCCTCCACCTCTGCTGGCAGCCAGCAGCAGAGACAGATTAGAGCTGAATGGAGTTACCAGCATTAAATAAACATGCCTGCCCTCTTTGAAGTTCTGCTTCCCTTGAGCATGAGCTCATTCCAGGAGGCCTCTTTTTGCCCAGCCCCAGGAAGCCACTGGGTTACTCATTCTCCATGGAGTTAACTCTTCACAGGATTCCTCAACTTCCACAGAGTTAGCTTTTCACAGGATTTCCCAACTTCCACAAGGGTCTCACCCAGCCAGACCAGTAGATGAGCACAGACCAGTGCAGCACTTGACTGCTTGTGTGTCCCTCCAGTTCTCTTTAAGAGGAATTCCCACCAGGAAAGGGAAACTGTCCAACTCCACCACACAGCCCTGCAGGCTCCAGGCTGGCACATGGAGAAGGTTTCCTGGAGCTCAAGGAAAGGGCAGTTCCTCTGTGGTGATGCATCCTGCAATCCTGCCAAGAGCAGCACTCTCAGGTCCGGGAGGACCATGCTCAACCCTCCACCACAGCAGGGCTGAGGAGTGAGGAAACACAGGAGGAATTTCACTAGAGAAATTTCATTCCCAGTACTCTATTCTTCTGGTTTAATCCCACAAAGTGTAAGTCAGAAATTCTTGGGCAGGAAAGGGAGCAGACAGTCACAAGAGGGAGAAGTAAAACCACAAAGACAAGGCTGATCTCAACTCCCTGGCATTTTTGCATGGTTCATGTAACCCCTGCCAAACTCTGCTCTTGTCCCAGGAGTTGGAAAAAAAAGGACAAAGGGAGCAGAAATCTGCCTGAGAGTGAGGGTCACCTCTGCCTGTGAGTGGGGAGATGTGACTTTTAGGGGTCAGTATTTTTGTACATGAGCAGGAAGTGCAGAGATTCCCTACATGGAGCCGATGGGAAAGGGAGAAGCTGTCACAGCCACCTGCCAAGGGGGAAGCACAAGCTTCCCAGGATGGCACAATGGGCTGTTGTTTCTGGATAATTGACTGGGCTCTGCTCACTCACAGCTTCAGCCCCTGGCAAGAGCAGGCTGGGGAGGAACAGAGCTGCTTGTGTGGGGCTGTGGGTCAGACAGAGGTTCCCACTTCTCCCGAGAAGGCGGATTCTGCCGTGCTCCTGAAACCTTCCAGCCCCAGGTTACTGCCAGGAAAGCTCCCACCAAACACAAACATGTCTTGAGCCACTCGTGCAGCACCTGAGGGGCACCCTGGGGATACCTGGTGAAAGCCCCTGACTCCAGGGCAGCCACTGGCTGAGAGGGCCCCAGCTCTGCAGAGTGTGAGGGGCAGCAGCAGGTGAGACACAAACAACCAGCAAGAAGAGAGGGAGAGGCTGGGAACATAATGGCAAAATGTAGAGATCCAAGATAAAGAGGAATCATCTTCAGCCAAGGGGAGCTCACAGCTCAGCTTGCACACAGATCATGTGAGATCACCTCAGGCAATCCACTGAGACCAGACCTGGCCCATGTCAGGGACACAGGGCAGCACCAGCCTGACAGGGCAGCATGAGCTGACTCAGGACTTCCAAGAGGAACAGTCCTGTCAGAGAAATGCCATTCCTAAGCAATCCTTCAGCTCCAGCAGAGAGGTTGTTCTCCTGCCCCTCATTTCATTGACAAGCACATGCAGGGCTTGCCAGCCAGCAAATGCCAGAGGGAAGTGTTTGGGGACAATGACAGCCCCCCTGGGCCCAAACACAACTGTGATGTGAGAAAACTTGAGACATGTCTGAGAATCAAACCAGCCACTGCTCAGGCCTTTGCCAGGCAGCAAGTTCCTCAGCACTGCTCCTACACAACAATCACAGCCCCAGTAGGAACAAGGCAGGTATGACCTGCTCCACACCTGCTTTGTCCATGTTCACAGCAAAGGCAGGCCAAGAAAACTGTCCAAAGTACAAAGAGTCGCAGTCCTGCAGCTTCACCGTTCTCATTATTCCAGGCTCCCTGAGAAAAACTGCACAGGAAAATGTGGTTCAAAGGCGCAGGAAAAACTTCAAGGAAATTCCTGGAGAGGAGCAGACCTCAGCAACGTTGTACAGCACCATCCCTCCCCAGAGCCATCATCCTGGCCATCTTTATGAATAACTGCTCTTCAGCACCTTGGTGCCAGGCTGTTTCAGTGTTACAGGTCTGATCACCTGCACCTTTACCACACGTGAAACGGCACAAAAACCAGACAGGGCACCCAGGTGTCCTTGCTGCCAGTCTCTGCCTGCTTTGCTGCTCTTTGAGAGCTGAGTGGAGGAGAAAGACAGCTAAGCAACAACGTGCGCCTTACCTTTTGTACCAGGGGGCTGCAGATTATCTCCAGTCAGCGAACACCAGCCTACGGGAAAGATGTCCCGGGAATCATATCGGCACCAGTAATCGAAGGCACCTCTCCAGCCATCAAATGTTATCAGGACCTCAGAACCTCTCACCTCCCCAATGGTGGCCGGGCAGATGAAGTGAGGGTTCTTCCTGTCCACTGCCTCCAGCTTCATACCTGTCTTGAAGAAGTTTTGGGAAGGAGATGGTGGTTCCTACAAGAAGAAGTGGAATATATGCTCAAAGGGGATATGGCAGTGCCTCCCCACACCAGGGCTATGCCCTCTCCAGCAAGCTCACCTCCACAAGCAGCTGAGGGGAGTCAGTGGGCTGGATTTTAACCCCAATAGCTGTGCACACACTGGCTGGGCTACACAGCCACTGCCCTTTAATCAAGAGGCAGCAAAATCCACTACTCACTGCTCTGCCCTCAGCTGGCTGCTGGGCCAAACCCGGGGAGTGGGACATTTCAGAGCAGTGCTGATGTTCCCACCTTGCATTCCCCACTTTGAGCAGCACCTGCAGCTCCAGTGAAAAACCAGCTCCTGCCTCAAGCCTGAGTGCTGAAGCTCAAGGCACTTCCTTGGCAGACCTCTGGCTACATCCTGACATTGCTGTGACACAGCTGGAGAGGACACAGGTCTGTCCTAGAGCAGCCCCAAGGCAGAGCTGTGCAATGTCACCTCCTACGGCACCAACACATCTCTCGAGACACCAGCTCTGAGTCTGGGGCTCTGCAGTGAAGGGACCATTGCCAGAAGGATCTGCACAAATGGTGAAATACCTTGTGAAAAATCCGGACAGGAGCCATCTCTGCTCCATTCAGAGTCTTCAGAAGGAACATGGGCCAGGAGGAGGCATTCAGCCGGAAGCCTGAGGGGAGGGAAGCAGAGATGGAGACGTTTAGACTGTGGGGGTTGATGGATCTGGCAGCACATGCCTGCTCTAATGGGAACTCACACAATTGTGATCTCATACCACCCTCCTCCCAAGCTGGAGTCAGGTGGGACTTTAGCCAGATATTCTGAATGCAAAGCATTTGTGTTATTGAAAAGAAACATCTGGAAACAGCTGTCTGACTGCAATATTCACTTATCATAACAATCCCATTGACCCACTGACCATCCAGGCAGAGCACTTTGTGCAGCCTTTACCACACCAGCTCCAGTGATCCTGCTGCAGGGGAGACATGAATCAGCAAGTGCACACTCAGGCTATGCAATTGCTGCCTCAACAGGGAATCACTGCTTCTGAGTGGCCTCCTTCACCTCTAGTGAGAGCTGCAAGCAAGCTAATCTGAAGAAACAGAGGCTGTGACTTGGCTGGGAAACAGATTTAACCATTATAGGGAAGGATGTCAGGTTTTGGCTCAACACCTGCTGTGAAAAAAGTGGAGAAAGAACAGGAGGGGGCTTATGGGAAGAAAAAAAGCAGTTCCACATGCTCTGAAGCATGTGGCACTGACTGTGACTGTACACCAACAGAAGGCTCTGGATACCACAAAACACCTTCTTTGCAAAACGTGCATCTTCCTGCACAGGCAATTTCTGCTGCTCAGGTGTGTTTGGTCTGTGTTTGAGGGGTTTTGAAGGAAATCCTGGCACTGGATCTGGACCAAGATGATGGCAAAAGTTTGCCAAGGTTGCAGTGCCCAGCACAGGTCACCCTGCCAGCCCTGAGCTCTGTCAGATCATCTTGGAAACCAACCCAAGACGCCAACACTACAGAGGACGGGAGAGCTCAGCTCTCAGAGTGGGAAAGAAAACACTTTACATGAATTATAAAATATCCTGAGCTGGAGAGGACTCACAAGGATCATCCAGCCCAGCCCCAGGCCCTGCCCAGAGCCCCCAACAATCCCCCCTGGGCATCCCTGGAGCGCTGTCCAAAGGCTCCTGGAGCTCTGGCAGCCTCAGGGCCGTGCCCATTCCCTGGGGAGCCTGGGCAGTGCCCACCCCCCTCTGGGGGAAGAACCTTTTCCTGCTCTGCAGCCTGAGCCTGCCCCAGCCCAGCTCCAGCCATTCCCTGGGCTCTGTCACTGGAATTATCTGTGTAAAGAAAGAGCAGCAGCAGATGTGTGCACATGGAAAATACTACAGGAAACAGAAAATCCTTGCTGGGTTTTCTAGGCCCTTGAACTCTGCAGGCAGGAAGGACAACTGCAGCACTAGCTCAGTCACCTGCCTTCATGCTGGGTACAAAATCATCCAGTTCCACACCCTGCCATGGGCAGAAACACCTTCCACTATCCCAGGCTGCTCCAAGCCCCATCCAACCTGGCCTTGAACACTTCCAGGGATGGGGCAGCCACAGCTTCTCTGGGCAACCTGTGCCAGGGCCTCACCACCCTCACAGAGAAGAACTTTTTCCTAGTATCTCACATACCCGTGCTCTCTTCTCTGGCACAAGGTTAAGTAGGTGACACAGAGCAGAGCCGGGCACAGGGAGCAGCACTCCCGGACCTGTCCCCGGCACAGCCAGGGCTGGTTCACCTGCGCTTCGTGCCCTCTGCTGGCCACACCCGCCCAGGGCACAGGAGAGACCCACCGGCACCGCAGGCGGGACACGCCTTCGGGAGAGATGGGCAGCACAATCACCCAATGGTTTACCCCGGACGGGACCTTAAAGCTCATCTCATCCCCTGCTATGGGCAGGGACATCTTCCACTAGACCGGGTTACCCTGTGCAGCCTGGCCTTGGAAATATTATTTGGGAATATGTTAATTGAGAGAGAGATTTATGAAGACACTAGAACTGTTGGGCAGCAGAATGCAAAAGCAGGTTAATTTTGCAGGAAAGAATCAACAAATCAGCTTATCACTGGGTTAGCATCAAAGAAAAAGCAAAGTGTTGTGTGTTTAACAGAAGACTGGAAGAAGTGTTAGGCTGTCCAGGCTGTTTATAATGTTGTAGCCAAGCAAAATTAAATAAGTATGAACCATTGCAAGTGTCCCTTCACATGAGACAGGACTTTTAGTCACTGTGAACCTTTTCAGACACTATGTTTCCTGTCCAGGTAACCTGGTATTGAATCCTAGAATCACAGGGTAGGTTGGGTTGGAAGGGACATTAAAGATCAACCAGTTCCACCCCTCTGCCACGGGCTGGGACACCTTCCACTATCCCAGGTTATTCCAAGTCCTGTCCAAGCTGGCCTTGAACACTTCCAGGGATGGGGCAGCCACAACTTCTCTGATCAACAATCCAGAGCTTGAGCTGCCACCAGGGCAAGCAGCTCACCTTGGGGCAGAGACCTCTTTGATCTACACTCTAAAGGATCTCCATGTCCACGTGTCTAGGTGGAAATACAGCCCTGGTGTGGTTTATACAGCTTGTGTATATCCTGGAGCAGGCAGGGGCAGGCCATGGGCCTCTGTCCCAAGCACAGATCTGTAAAAACCCCCAAGCTTTTCCCCACCATCAACTGGACCCTCACTGCACAGCTGAACTCCAGCTCACCCAGTGGAGGCTGCAGCATGCCTCCATTCTTCTCACAGTTGCCAATGGGCTGGATCTCAGCAGAGTCCACCAGCCTCCAGAAGTCGTTCTTGTTGTCGCTGCCGTCCAGGCGCAGGCGCAGGCGGGCGCCCGTCAGCCCCACCACGGTGGCGATGCACGTGGACGTGGTGTTCCGGGGGTCCTGCGCCTCCAGCTTCATGCTGATCTTGAACTCGTTTGCAGGTGGAGTGTAGGACTGAAAAGAGAGGACCAGGGGCCAGTCAGAGCCAGCACTGACAATACATGCACCAGTTCAGGCACTACAGAGAACTCAGCAAGCCCTGGCAGGTCTGTAACAGACCCCCATCCTTCCATCCTGCATCATCCAGGCAGCTGAAGCCTGTTCTCTTGGAATCACAGAACCATTAATGCTGGAAAACACCTCTAAGATCATTGACTGCAGCTGTTCCCACAGTACTGCCAAGCCCACCACTAACCCATTACCCCTAAGCACCACAACTATAGGTTTTTTGAATACTTCCAGGGATGGCAACTCCACCAGTGCCCTGGACAGACATTTCCTTGGCCTGATCACCCTTTCAGTTAAAAAGTTTTCCTGATATACAACCTGAGCCTCCCCTGGCCCAGCCTGAGGCCGTTCCCTCTCCTGCCTGTTCCCTGGGAGCAGAGCCCAATCCCAGCTGACTGTCCCCTCCTGTCAGGGAGTTGTGCAGAGCCACAAGGTCCCCCCTGAGCCTCCTTTTCTCCAGGCTCAGCCCCTTCCCCAGCTCCCTCAGCCACTTCTGGAGCTCCAGTCCCTTTCCCTTCCCTGGACATGCTCCAGCCCCCTTGTTGTGAAGGGCCCAAAATGATCCCAGGATCTGAGGTGCAGCCTCACCAGTGCTCATAGATGATTAACCCTCTCCTGGGAAGATGCACCCAGCCAACTCCAGACTCACACAGACATTCATGTTCCCCTCTGCCTGGACCCAGGTGTCCCACAGATTCACTCCTGCACCCCCTGTACTCAGCACAAGCACCTCTGGGCTCAGTACCTGCTGCCCAGGGGCTGCTATTCTGTCACAACAATTGGGTGAATCCTGCTGAAAATCTCCTGATTGAGCAGGATCCACCAAATGCTGGATCCCAGCCCACTCAGGACTCTTCCTCCAAGGGCCCATGCTTGACAGAGCAACAGCATACTCGTGTTCCCAACATGCACAATTGAGAGGAAAATCTTCTGTGCTACTCTAAATGTATCTTTTTAATCTTTGCTTCAGCACTTGGATTTCTGTTAAGTCTCCAATAGCCTTAAGTATCTTCCTTGCCAAACCAGGGGCCTATCCCAGGCACAGAACCTTGGGGTTCCCAGTGAACCAAAGCCCTTGACTTCTCTTGTTTTCACCCTCTTACCTGCTTGAAACAATGGGCAGGAGCTGGGATGGCACATGTCTCTTTCAGGTACTTCTCCCAGGTGAAGTGACCTGAGAAGCAAAAACAGAAGGATTCAAATAGGAACGGATGAGCAAAATTCTCAGCAAAAAGAACTGGCCAGACTCCTAAGCCAGCAGTTCTGCACTTCTCACAGAGGAGGTGCTCACAGGCAACACGTTTTCACCAAGAACCTCTGATGCTTGTGAGCACAGAAGATTTACAACTGCAACTGACAGGCAGAACAAAGCACGGCGCTGCCTTCGGCATCCTCCCGCCTCGGCGCTGCCGGGAAGGGGCTGCACAGAGTCAGAGTAACAACCTACAACTTAATGGGAAACACCCAGCACAGATGGGAATCTGTGGAGGCTTCCAGACAACTGGCCCTTAAAAACCATTCATTAAACACATCACTCAGTCTGGGAATTGCAAACAGTCACCGTGGGCTACCAGCGGCACAGCCTGGGGGTTGGAATGAGATTATCTTTAAGGTCATTTCCAATCCAAGCCATTCTGTGAGCCCAAGATCTTAAATCATGGACTTAGAATAGGAATCTGCTTTGTGGTGACAGGACAGTTCCCCACGTCCAGCACACACACAGCCCACCCCATGGCTAGGGATCACCCCAACCCCAGCAATAAGTGGACAGGTCAGCAATTAACTTCCTGAAGTGCCATGAAGTCCACAGGATGGGCAGGATGGGAGCAGGAATCATCCAAACAGGGATTTACTGAGCTCAATACCTCACACCTGACACCAAGCTCCCTTCCACCAAGTGCTGCTGCCAGGGGAAGCTCATTTCATCCTTGCCTGCACCTTCCTCATGTACAGCAGGAAGGGTAAAAGCAGTGTGCCACCCAGGGAAACCTGTTATTAAATGAGGAATTAAAAGCTCCTGTGATCCGAGCAAATCATGACTTCTGCCATTTAAACTGAGCAGCTGGGAGAGGAACCTTCCAGCATGACATTCACTTGCATTCATCCAAACAGCTCCCGGGAGACCACTGTTTTCAAGGCATTTCAAGAGCATTGGTGGCAGCACAATTAAAGTCAGCCACTGCTTCCCCGAGTCACGGCAAGTTCTTAATCAGTCTATTTTCAAAACAAAAGCTACATTAAGAGCCATTTTAGCTACTGTAGCACACATCACACCTCTGAAAATGGAGGCAGTAAGGTCAGCACACATTGCTTCAGTGCTGCCTCGTGCACAGAGGAGCTTTCATAATCTACAAGCTTCAAATAAATGCAAGGAACGCTGCTTTCTCACCACCTCCCATGCAGATGACTAGCACACTGTTAAAAATGGGGAAAAGGAACAGAAAAAATACAGTTTCATTGCCACACTGGCTGAGTAGGGCTGTTTCCAGACTGACAGCACTCTCCATGCCCCTGAGTACTTAGCTCCATCCACTGGAACATATTTTCCCTTCAGCCACAGTCTCACAAAGGGTGAATGAAGAAATTCAGTGAGCTACTGCAATGATGCTCTCACAAAACCAAAATCCTTTTGCTTTAATTGAAGATACGATTTTATATTTAGTTCTGTCAATGAAACTCTTGTACGAATAATGTGGAGTAAACACCCAGGCAAAGCAAAGCCAGGCACTCCAGGCCTGGAAATGCCTTGTGCATCCCACTCCTTAACTCTGGTAGCTGAACTGGGCTCATCTCAGACCAGGGTGGCTCTCCAGAGGTGCCCAGGTGACAGTACTGGGTCAGCAGTGCCAGTCTTAGCCCCAGGCCCTGAGACAGCAGCTTGAACAGGATCAGCTGTGCTTGACAATTTTATTAAAAAAACCCAAAGCCTCCCCTCAGCTGGTTTCAATCCATCACTCTTAAAAGTTGTCATGGTTTTAATCTTTTCACTTTTCACTCCCTCCACAGCAAGCCAGGCTGTCCTGCTCCCTGCAGCAGCTCACCCCACAGCCGAGATCCATGCTGCACAACCCCAGTGGGAGCAGAGAACTTCTGAGACAGCTGCAGGCCTCTAAAAATAGCATTTGGACATGGAACTTATTTGAGATTAATTCTAAAGCCTGCTGGGATTCAACCACTGTATGAAGACACACACAGCACTAGGAACTGCAGCTTCTCTAGGACCTGAGGGAACAGTATGAAGCTGGGCCAGGGCAGGCTCAGGCTGCAGAGCAGGGAAAGGTTCTTCCCCCAGAGGGTGCTGGGCACTGCCCAGGCTCCCCAGGGAATGGGCACGGCCCCGAGGCTGCCAGAGCTCCAGGAGCCTTTGGACAGCGCTCCAGGGATGCCCAGGGGGGATTGTTGGGGGGTCTGGGCAGGGACAGGGGCTGGGCTGGATGATCCCTGTGGGTCCCTCAGCTCAGGATATTCTGTGATTCTCTGATTCCTATGACTAATGGTTCTGGTGATTTACCTTGCAAAGCAAAGCAGGAGCAGCAGAAAGACTTTTCTTAAAAGACAGAGCTGATACAGGAGTATTCAGCCTTCCCTCTCTCCCTCTCTGTTCACTACCAGTCATTCCCTTACACACACATGGCACAGGCAGAACCTGCACTTCTGTTTCAAGATTACCCTCAAATCAAGGCAAGAACTGCAGACTGCAGTTGGAAGCTGCCACCACACCCTCAGCATGAGAGGAAACCTCAGGCCCTTGTCCCAAGCCCCTCTCTGCCTCTCTCCAGCACATTGGATATTCTTCACAGCAACAAATGAGGGAAAGACACTTAAATGAGAAACACCCTGTTTTTGCAATTACATCTGTGAGCCAAACAAAAGCCAAGGATTGGGAACCCGTGTGACTCCCTGTGACTTGGCTGTGGAAATGCCACTGGGGTGACTGTCTGTCACTTGTGCTTGCCTTGGGAAAGCTCCTTGTCGTGTGCTCGTGCCAAAGGCAGATTATTACTTCCAGGCAGAGTCAGATTTGGGCTCTGATGTCTTAACCTTCAAAAATATTTACTCCAAACAAAACACTCCACACACCCAAAGGGCCAAACTGCAGTAGTTGTGAACAATGCAGCTCTGCACCCTCATGTTTTGATTCTCTTCATGTTGCATTTAACATTGATCCTTTGCCCAGAATTTAAATGAAGATGGAGTTTCTGTTTATATCTTTAAGTGAAGTCTGGTTTGGGCTCCATTAGCATTTTGGCTCCCTAGGGGTCATCAATCCAACTGAAACAATACATGTGTGTTTCAGGTCACATCTGTGAAGGAGAACGTGCCCTACCCAGATCAAGGCATCCCACTGAAGTCTGCAGCCCATATGTGTGGCTGCTAAGGAGCACCAAGGCAGCACATGAAAGCAGCACAGTCTGAGCCAGCTTGGTATGAAAATGAGCAGAGCATTGTCTGTCCAAGGTGACAGTGGCAGTCCCTGATGTCTGAGCATGGCCCCCCGAGGGGTCAGCTCTCCCACAGGCACAGCTCCTGCCTGTCCCACCCTGCCCCTTCCCAGGCACTTTGCTCAGCCATCAATCCAGCTGCATGTGCTCCTCGGGGAACAGCTACAGTCGGTAACATGAGCCCCACTGCTCAGTAAAATGTGACAATGTGCCAGTCAAAACTAACAGCTCTGAAACACCAGGGTGCTGTCTGGTCTGTCCTGCTTTCCTCAGAGGTGTGCCAATGCAGATTTGAGCCAAAATCCTTCCAGCCTGGATTACGGGGTGCTCCATGCCAGAAAAATGCTGCACTTTTATCCCCTCACTGTGCAGAATCACAGAATGGTTTGGGTTGGAAGGGACCTTAAAGCCCATTCCTTTCCACTACCTGCCATGGGCAGGGACACCTCCCACTGTCCCAGGCTGCTCCAAACCCTGTCCAGCCCGGCCTTGGACACTTTCAGGGGCAGCCACAGCTTCTCTGGGCACCCTGTGCCAGGGCCTCCCCACCCTAATAAGGAAGAATTTCTTCTCAATATCCCATCTAACCCTGCTGTCTGACTGTGTAAGGTCATTCCTGCTGTCCTGTCACTTCAGACCCTTGTCCAAAGTCCCTCTTCAGTGCTCCTGGAGCTCCTTGAGGCCCTGGAAGGGGCTCTTATGGTCTCCTCAGACCTTTCCCTTCTCCAGGCCCAAACCCTACAAGGATGTGCCCAAGCTTTGGGCAGTGATGAGCTGCTCAGAGTTTCTTGCAGGTGATTGCCAATCCTCACTGCTGCACCATGCACTTGTCAAAAAAATCTTCAGGAATCACAAAAGGGAGAAGGGAGGGTGAAAAAAAGCTGGGAGGAAGAAGGGAGCTCTCTTACCTTGGTACTGGGAGGGAGACTCTGACGGGCGGCTGTACTTGTGCTTTTTACCATCTTTCCAGTCTATGGCTGAGACAAGAAACAGAGCATTTGTGTCAGGGAAAGGAGCCAGATCCACCCTTCTACATTATCTGTTTTACAGGCACTTCAGAGGAGAGCAGTGACCTCCCTATCATGACCCCAATAACATGGATGATTTGCCTCTGTCTCTGGGGTGTGCTCCCTTCCTCCCCACAGCTCATGCAGGTACCTGACTGGAGGAATCTCCATTTGCACCTCAATCCCTGTTTAGTTCCCACCAGCCACTGTTCTCCTTCAGTGACAAGCAATAACAAAGAACAGCAAACTGCTAGAGCTCCATCATTTTAGCTGTGAGGAGAAGGGCTTGAGAGGAATAAACGTAACAGCCACTAAAAATGGCTCATGTGAATCTTTGGTGCAGAATGGCTCTTTGTGTATCAGCCCCAGGTTATTCCACACAAGCAACCTCAACCCTTTGTGGTGATGGGGAGAGGACTTCTCTGAAAATCTGCACAAGTGCCCTCTCCACACACAACACCAGGTTTCCTTGTGTCCCTTGCAGCTGGAAGAGAGGACAGCAAAGCAGCACCAGCTCTGCAGAGCAGCTCACCTGAGCTGTCTTTACTCATGACAGCTTTGGGTCTCAGAGCTCCAAAAAAATTAAAGTTC